>JAMWET010007444.1:77500-97500 GCA_024036415.1 Prochilodus magdalenae | reverse complement strand
AGATGGACAGTCATGTTTAGCTTCTTCCAGTTTCTAATAATTGCTCCAACAGTCGATCTTTTTTCACCAAGCTGCTTGGCAATTGCCCCGTAGCCCTCTCCAGCCTTGTGAAGGTCAACAGTTTAGTCTCTGGTGTCTTTGGACAGCTCTTTGGTCTTAGCCATGTTAGTAGTTGGAGTCTTACTGATTGTGTGGGGTGGACAGGTGTCTTTATGCAGCGACCTCCAACAGGTGCTCATTGACTCTAAGCACAGTTCAGTTCCTCAGCACTGCAACACCCATGAGGCATAAGCAAACCCATGCCGACACAGAAAGGACCCTGGATGCCCCAGCTGGGAATCAAATCTAGGCGGCCAGTCTTTTAGGTTAATAGCCACATGCTAACTGTAAGCTACCTTGGCTAATATTACCAGCTAGAGCAGCGCTTGCTGCAGGGCGGTATGAGTCTGTGAATTCGTAATTCACATTCATTTCATAGGACAGTCTTGTATGTTTAAGCCTGAAGTTATTCAATTATTAAGTTTTGCTGGGAACCTATAGGGTTAAAATGTTGGAAAACTGTCCAATCAGGCTGTTTCATTTGTGGTGTCCAGTAAGCTACAGCCAAGCTAGCTGTCTGGCATACCTACTTTCTGACAGTGGAGTTGACCACGTCATTGGCAGAGTAGCACTACGACAGCGCAGTGGCCTCACAGCACTGGGTTCAGTTGCCCAGCCAGGGAACCAGGTTTCTTTCGGTATGGAGTTTGCATGTTCACCCCGTGTCTGTGTGGGTTTCCTCCAGATGCTCCGGTTTGCGGCCAAAGACATGCGGCCAGGTGAACTGGAGATGTTAAGTTGCCCTACCCCTAAATGTGAATGTGTATGTCCGTGTGTGTCCACCCTGGGATGGACTGATGACCTGTCCAGGGTGTTTCCTGCATCCTGCCTAATAAGCGCTGGGCAGTATGGTCAAGTATGATGCTGTGATTCATCAAGAGTATATGTGGTATATCAGGGTATGTACTGTTTCAGACATCTCCTTAGTCGGAGCTGTGAAGTGTAAGTCTATAGCCCTCCAACATTTAAAATGTCCCAGGAATAGGAACCACTGGTGTATGGACGGTCAGCTCTTTTGGAAAGCTTTCAGAACGATGATGAACTTTATGAAGATGTTCCCTGGATACTTTATCTTTTAAGAGAGGCCTATTAACTTAAGGCCTCATAAATGTGCCTGAAAACCCTCGTCCAGGATGTTTCCCGCCTCCTGCCCAATGGGCATTGGCCCCAGCGCCAAGATCGGCTCCAGAAATATAAACAGCTTAGAAGGGGAATAAATGAATGAATACTACCATAAACCTATAGGGGGAGCTAGTACACAGCAGCGTCAACATACAAGTTTTGCTGCATAAATGGCCTTTCAAGCCTACGTCTAACAGTCTACGTCTAACAGTCTACATCTAACAGGTCTGTCACTGGATAACAATACGACACTATGAGCGTTGGAACACACAATCAAGTCTGTACCTAATGGTTTAATTCCTGAGCCGGTTTATTTGAGTGTGTAAATGTGTAAATAAGATTTTGCACTGAATTACCACCTTAGTGTTTTTGTCTGTGTGCTCTGTTTTCATGGTAGAGCCACGGAAAACACTTAGACATGCTGCGAATAGGGAATTATACCCTTTAGAGTGCTCTGGGTTCTACACCGCTGTTAATAACGTCTCAAGTAATTCATTGGAATCCCCATTCGCCGCCCTCCGCGCAGGTTTCACTAAATGAAATAATAGCCGTTCGACTTTTGTATCTCCTTCTAGGCACAGCGGCATTGGTGCTGAACTGTTTCATAAGACAGCGGCCTACAGCAGCAATTTTACACTTCATTTCAGAATCAATGGGAGCGTTCATCATAGGAGAAACACTTCCCTTTGAGCGCCTTCCAAACCTAATAGGATGCTTTAAATTAGCAAGTGGAGCCTGTCAGCTCCACACGGCAGCTGGTTCAGATTCTGGCTCCAGTGTCCTTCTGAAATTGTAGGGATGCTTCAGTGTTTTCCTGCACGAATATATGCACAATTAGCCGGTCTATGGAAGTCTGTGGAAGTCTATGGAAGACTATGAAAGTCTATGAGAGCCTATGGGAGACTATGGGAGTCTATGGAAGTCTATGGGCAGCTATGAAAGTCTATGGAAGTCTATGAAAGACTATGGAAGTCTATGGAAGACTATGAAAGTCTATGAGAGTCTTTGAAAGTCTATGGATGACTATGGAAGTCTATGAAAGTCTATGGAAGACTATGGTAGTCTATGGAAGTCTATGGCTGGCTATGAAAGTCTATGGACGTCTATGAAAGTCTATGGAAGACTATGGAAGTCTATGGATGACTATGGAAGTCTATGGTAGTCTATGGATGTCTATGAAAGTCTATGGAAGACTATGGAAGTCTATGAAAGTCTATGGAAGTCTATGGACGTCTATGAAAGTCTATGGAAGACTATGGAAGTCTATGGAAGTCTATGGAGGTCTATGGAAGATAAGGTTTATTATACACTGCCAGTCAAAAGCACACCCAACTACTTGGATGTTGTTGGTGGTCTTAAAGACTCTACAGGCTTACACTTAACAGCTCCAACTGATGAGAGTGTGAACCAGTCCATATCCTGATATACCACATACACTCCTGATGTACCACAGTATTATATTTCTCCATATCTCCACCTCTAATATATACACTCATCATCAAAAAAAAGAGTGGCACCCGGAAGGAGGTGTGGGATTGCGGTGCTGTTGGGAAGGAAGATAAAGGTGACCAGGATCAATAACTGATGATACATTTAGACTGATATGATCAATATTTATTGAGCTACACATACAGAAGTCTTTCTCTCAGTATGGTGTTGGGCCGCCATGTTTGCTAACCCAACACGCCAGACGTCTCGGTATGGAGCTGTAGAGGTTCCTAATGGTGTCCTGTGATAATCCATCCCATGCAGCTTGAATATCCTCACACAGTTCCTGCAGATGGTGCGGTAGGGGTGGACGTGGAGTGACACCAGTGGGCCTTCTGGGCACGTGACAACAAACCACTGATTTGGTGCTGACCACGGTGCCTCCACACACGGATTCATTGGTCGTCTCCACCAAGACTAAATCGGGACTCGTCACTGAAGATGACTCGCTGCCATTCTGAGTCTCTCCATGACAGTCTGGCATGACACCATTGCAGTCTTTGGTGATGGTGACGTGGTGCTAAGGACAGTCGTCATAACTGTCTGCGTGCAGGTAGTCCAGTGTGGTGGGGAGGACATTATTGCTTGTTGAATGTTCACAGCTGTGACTGTTGGGTCAGTCAGGTACAGCGATAAGGCCCATCCTTGCTTATGTCACATGTATGCCAAGCATGCAACTTGATTCATTCTCATGTCTCACAATGTCAAACCTACCCACCAAGTTTCATTCCTGTTGGTTGATTTCCTCTGGGTGCAGCTGTTTGTGCAGCTATTCTGTTGATGATGAGTGATGGTTTGTTCCATTAAGCTAAACACAAGGAGAAATTACTATGAGTAGCCGTCCCTAAACTTTTGACTGCTAGCGTAGTTGCGCCTTACTAATGCTAACATTTAAAATGTGCCAGGAATAGAAATCACTGGCGTATGGACTGTCATTTGAAGCTCCTTTGGAAAGCTGCCTTCGGAACGTTGATAGGACTTCGTAGAGACTTTCCCTGGCCACTTTTCAAGTCGTGAGGAAGCAGTTTGTTATTTTAATAGAGGCCTAATAATTTAAAGCCTCATAAATGCGACTGAAGTCCCTTGTGCGTTCCACATTCTCTGGCTCATGGAATTCAAAGCCGATTTCAAGCATATGCGCCTGCTTAAAAAAAACCCATGGTGTGATCTATTCATGAGCCTCATCGCCTTTTGCTTTGGCTTCACCCTCTCTTCGCTGCGCTAAAGCCGTGCTCTCGTTTCTGCGGGGTATTATTGAGAGTATTGGGGAAAACAAATCATATCGTAAACTGGGAACCCCACAGGAGAAACATACGTAATGGGCAAAAACCTTGGAGAACCTTCCAGGCCTTCAGAGTAGGTCTACCGGTTTCTAGTAATGCTCCTGTTCCATTGGAAACAAGACGATTGGGTTCTTGGAACAACCAAAGGAAAAAGATCTGATCAGGTAATCTAGGTAGATTCAGCCAAATAAGACCTCCCATGGTTCTAGATACATAACTAAATGGGTACCATTTAACCGACTTATCAAATGTACATAATGGACCAAAGCCTTGGGGAACCTTCAGGCCTTCTAGGCCTTCAGAGAATGTCTACTGGTTTCTAGTAATGCTCCTGTTCCATTGGAAACAAGATGATTCGGTTCTTGGAGCAACCTAAGGAAAAAGTTCGGATCGGGTAATCTAGGTAGATTCAGCCAAATAAGACCTCCTATTGTTTAGGACCCCAAGAGTTGAACAGAGGCCTGTAGATCTTCTGGAGGTTCTAGATAAATAACTGACTGGGTACAAGCCCGCCTAGTTAAATGTACATAATGGACGAAAGCCTTGGGGAACCTTCCGGGCCTTCAGAGAAGGTCTACTGGTTTCTAGTAATGCTCTTATTCCATTGGAAACAAGATGATTCGGTTCTTGGAGCAACCAAAGGAAAAAGATCGGATCAGGTAATCTAGGTAGATTCAGCCCAACAAGACCTCCCATGGTTCTAGATACATAACTGACTGGGTACCATTTGACCGACCTATCAAATGTACATAATGAACAAAAGCTTTGGGGAACCTTTAGGGCCTTCTAGGCCTTCAGAGAAGGTCTACTGGTTTCTAGTAATGCTCTTATTCCATTGGAAACAAGACGATTGGGTTCTTGGAACAACCAAAGCAAAAAGATCTGATCAGGTAATCTAGGTAGATTCAGCCAAACAAGACCTCCTATTGTTTAGGACCCCAAGAGTTGAACAGAGGCCTGTAGATCTTCTGGAGGTTCTAGATAAATAACTGACTGGGTACAAGCCTGCCTAGTTAAATATACATAATGGACGTAAGCCTTGGGGAACCTTCCAGGCCTTCAGAGAAGGCCTACTGGTTTCTAGTAATGCTCTTATTCCATTGGAAACAAGATATTCGAATCCTGGAGCAACCAAAGTAAAAGGTTTGGATTGGGTCATCTAGGTAGATTCAGCCAAGACCTCCCATGGTTCTAGATACATAACTGACTGGGTCCAAGCCCGCCTAGATAAATGTACATAATGGACGTAAGCCTTGGGATACTTCCGGGCCTTCAGAGAAGGTCTACTGGTTTCTAGTAATGCTCTCATTCCATTGGAAACAAGACAATTCGGTTCTTGGAACAACCAAAGGAAAAAGTTTGGATCGGGTAATCTAGGTAGATTCAGCCAAACAAGACCTCCCATGGTTCTAGATACATAACTGACTGGGTACCATTTGACCGACTAATTAAGTGTACATAATTGACAAAAGCTTTGGGGAACCTTCAGGGCCTTCTGGGCCTTCAGAGAAGATCTAATGATTTCTATATGATGATGTCATATATTTTTCAGATAATTTTATTATCTATTATATTTATATTATTATATTATATTTTATTCAGATTAACTTTATTTAATAAACTCATTGTGATGGTCATATTTAGTTCAGCAGCTGTTGTAGCAATGCTCATATTCCATTGGAAGCAAGACATTTGGATTCTGGGAAACTCCTAAAGGAAAATGAGCCAATCGGATGGTGTCTAGGTAGATTCAGCCATACGAGGCCCCTCCCATTAGGATGTCAGAAGCTGAGCTGTAGCTTGTACGCCCTCTGGAAGTTCTAGGTAGGTAACTAGACTGGGTGAAAACTATGATCAGGTCTAGGACCAGATTACTTAAATGGGACATGGTTTGAGACAACGGAAGCATGGCATTAGCACAGTGCTAACTGGTGGAGCATATGGTTCAGGTTGTTCGTAACTACGTTGGCCTGCAGGACCCTTCCCCAATCCATCACATGGTCAGCTGCCTATGGCTGTCTGAAATAGCTCAGTTATATTTGGAGGAGACATCTGCAGGCAGGTGGATCTCCAGGTTGGCCAAGCTCCTCAGGCTCCCTCTGTAGCTGTAAACAATCCTTCGAGGAGCCTCCTGGTGTGAAAATCCACTTGTTTGGGTGAGAAGATTGTCCCCAGGTAACCAGCACACAAACAGAACAACCCGTCGGAATGGTTTCCTCACCTTGTGCGGTTCCTCCGGGGAAAAGAAGCCCTGAGTCTGAAATTCAGCACCCACTTTATATAGGATGATAGAAGCCTGACCCACCATGAGTCGCAAAGCAGCCTTTCCCCTGCAGTGGGTCTGACTGCGCCACGTGAGCAGGTTCCTCTGAACACAGCTCAGGCTCTGTGCTCTGTGTGTAGATGGTATTGATGGGGTTTCAATCTGTACAAGGATAGAAACCAAAGCAGGGTGATGTTCACCTGAGGCTGCTAAAACTGCAGCCTATGAAGAGCACTGGAAAGCCTAGCGTTCCCAAGCACTGTGATCTGGGTGGTTGTGTAAGCCTCGCACACGCAAATCAAGGTCGCGAAGTGGGTCGAACCTGTCATATTCTGTAAACCATCTAAATCAGAGCAGGACAGCAGAGTTACCAGTATGGGTGACCAGGCTTTACCTTTGCAGGGTCTACGCTATTCATTTACAGGAGATCTGTAAGAGGACGCATAAGAAATGAAGCTCCTAACAGCCACCTGCAGAGCTCCAGAGTACAGTAACTCAGTAAGTGTAATGTGTTAGTGTGCTGTAAGTAGTGTGTTGGTGTACAGTAACTCAGTAAGTGTAATGTGTTAGTGTGCTGTAAGTAGCGTGTTGGTGTACAGTAACTCAGTAAGTGTAATGTGTTAGTGTGCTGTAAGTAGTGTGTTGGTGTACAGTAACTCAGTAAGTGTAATGTGTTAGTGTGCTGTAAGTAGTGTGTTGGTGTACAGTAACTCAGTAAGTGTAATGTGTTAGTGTGCTGTAAGTAGCGTGTTGGTGTACAGTAACTCAGTAAGTGTAATGCGTTAGTGTGCTGTAAGTAGTGTGTTGGTGTACAGTAACTCAGTAAGTGTAATGCGTTAGTGTGCTGTAAGTAGCGTGTTGGTGTACAGTAACTCAGTAAGTGTAATGTGTTAGTGTTCTGTAAGTAGCGTGTTGGTGTACAGTAACTCAGTAAGTGTAATGTGTTAGTGTACTGTAAGTAGCGTGTTGGTGTACAGTAACTCAGTAAGTGTAATGTGTTAGTGTACTGTAAGTAGTGTGTTGGTGTACAGTAACTCAGTAAGTGTAATGTGTTAGTGTACTGTAAGTAGTGTGTTGGTGTACAGTAACTCAGTAAGTGTAATGTGTTAGTGTACTGTAAGTAATGTGTTAGTGTACAGTAACTCAGTAAGTGTAATGCGTTAGTGTGCTGTAAGTAGCGTGTTGGTGTACAGTAACTCAGTAAGTGTAATGTGTTAGTGTGCTGTAAGTAATGTGTTGGTGTACAGTAACTCAAGTGTAGTGTGTTAATGTGCTGTAAGTAGTGTGTTGGTGTACAGTAACTCAGTAAGTGTAATGCGTTAGTGTGCTGTAAGTAGTGTGTTGGTGTACAGTAACTCAGTGAGTGTAATGCGTTAGTGTGCTGTAAGTAGTGTGTTGGTGTACAGTAACTCAGTAAGTGTAATGTGTTGGTGTACTGTAAGTAGTGTGTTGGTGTACAGTAACTCAGTAAGTGTAATGTGTTAGTGTGCTGTAAGTAGTGTGTTGGTGTACAGTAACTCAGTAAGTGTAATGCGTTAGTGTGCTGTAAGTAGTGTGTTGGTGTACAGTAACTCAGTAAGTGTAATGTGTTAGTGTGCTGTAAGGAGTGTATTGGTGTACAGTAACTCAGTAAGTGTAATGTGTTAGTGTGCTGTAAGGAGTGTATTGGTGTACAGTAACTCAGTAAGTGTAATGTGTTAGTGTTAGTGTTTCAGCTCATTTTGACCTGTTGGGCAGAGCTTGGTTCTGCCTAATGGAACCTGTTCTCCTGTAGTGTTCTGTGGTTCTGATCATTGTAATAGACATCAGCGTTACACTCGTGACACATTAAATCACAATAGGGAGCTATGTGCTATTCTGGTGTCCCCTGGGTCTGAAAGGACATGTAGCTGCTCAAGAAGCTCCTCACTGAGAAAAGGAGCCAGACACATCACTGTGTTAAGCTCCTGGTGTTCTCAGAACAATTAACTGGCCACCCAAGAGTCCAGAACCTCAACATCCCTGAATGTGCTCGGGGTTATTTGGCTGGTGGGGAGCAGATCGATTATGATTTTTTTTTTTTTTTTTTTGGAGGGGGAATAGTGTAAGTGCAGGGTGGTCTCTGAATTGGCACAGTGCACATACGCTGGGGCTAACGCGCGCGCTTGCGCGCACACAAACACGCGCACACACATACACGCGCGCGCTTCAATCACGGAAAACCGAGACGCGCAGAGAGAGGAAGAGAGAGAAAGAGAGAGAGAGAGAGAGAGAGAGAGACACGCTCGCGCGCTGAAAGTGAGCCGAGCGCGCACAGAAGGGAACGGAATGGAGGCTGTTGGAGGACTCGTGGATTTCGTGGCTCCGAATGGATCTGACCCAGCGTTTCTTTTCGAGTGGAGCAGCTCGCGCTTCTCCTCCTTCTCCTCCTCCTCCTTTTGCTGAGTGAAGGTCGCTTTGGAGAGAGAGGGCGCCAAAATTATATGGAAGAGCGCAGTGACCCCTGCCCCTGTCCACCTCGCCAGCCCTATCCGCCTGACCGTCCGGGAAGGGTCTCGGGGCTCAGCGACATGTGCGCGCGCCGTCGTCTATAATGGCAGAACTAGAAGTTATGAAGAATCTCAGTTTTGAGAGGGGTGAGTCATGCTCGCAACCCGTCAGTACCTCGCGCTTGGTGTGTTTCCGTTCATGCACTGGTGGCGTCTAGTTTGGTCCCGAAATGAGGGGCGATATGGGGTCTGGTTTGGTCCAAAGTGGACAGCGCCTGTCGAGTCCACCCGACCACCTGTGTCTCGGCTTGCGCGTAATGGTTTGCACGGTGGCTTCTTTGAAGGGAGCGCATTAAGCGCTGTCCGTGGTGCTGAAACGGGGTCCAGTTAGCGTCCCCACTCATTCCTGGCTTATTGTTCCCGGCTCGCTTACGCTGTATGTGCTGTCGCATCCACCTCGAGCCACCTGTGCAATCGCAAATTCAACCACTCGCAAAAATCAGGTTTTGCTGTCGCTTTGCGCACGGCTGTGTTTGATGTTGTCCGCTGTTTGGCTGCTGCCTGGGTAAACCGTGCCTTTATGAGCTCAGGGGTTGTAAATAAACAACAAACAAATAAATAAACAAACAAATAAACAAATAATATAGCATAACAAAAACGTTGCAAATTGGTGATTGCTTTTGCGCGCAATTGCAAATGAACCTGGCTGGATTAAGACGGTAAAGACAGCCTTAATTGTGGATTATTAATGGCAATTAAGTGCATGTGCTAATAATTATGTCAGCTGACTTTGCATAGCCAGAAGGACCATCATGGCTCTACAGTAAGCACAATCATTTTTTTAACATTGGTTGTTATAAATGTGTTATTAATACAGATTAAATCAGTTATAAACTAGGATAATCTCAAGGATAATCTCAGATTTCCTGTTGAAGATGGCAACGTCCCATGCGTACCGTTACCACCAGCTGACGACGACTGTCTGAGATAGAAGGAAAACCCACATTTCCCATCGGAGTTCCTGGGTCTGGAGAGCTGTTTCAGAGCTCATGCTAGTCTTTCCGTTTGGCGGATGAAGGCAGCAGCTCGAGACACGTGTGCAGTGTTTAGAATGACAAGCTGTTTTTATTTACGCCACACTGGAACACGATTGAGTTCATCTCTCATCTTCAACAATGCCAGCGCGGGGGTTCATCACTCCGCTTCAGCCAAGGGTGACTGATTGCCGTTCTGATAAAACTCCCTGTACCGCATGCAGCAACACTCCACAGAAAAATCTCCTTTGCTGAATAAACGCCTACAGTGTGGGATTAGCTCTTACAGCGTGGGATTAGCGTTTACCCCCAGCCTGTTGAATATGCCTAGAGTGTCGGATTAACACTTACAGAGTTGGATGTTCTATTCTAGTGTCGAATTTGAGTTTACTCTTATTAACTCGTACAGGGTCGGGTTACATTTATAAGGTATTTAATTCTGACAGTGTTGGATTAACACATACAGCGTTGTATTCATTTTACAGTGTTTATGATAAACCCTTACAGTGTTGGATTGACACCTACAATCCTAAATTTAGGAGTATTAAATCTGATTAGTGTGGTTAGTGCAATTAGTGTGATTAGTGTTTGATTAGGATTAACTCTTACAGTGTTGGATTAACTCCTACAGTGTTGGATTAACTCCTACAGTGTTGGCTTAACTCTTAAAGTGTTGGATTTACTCTTACAGTGTTGGAGTAACCCTTACAGTGTTGGAAAAACCCTTACAGTGTTAGATTAACTCTTAAAGTGTTGGATTAACTCTTACAGTGTTGGATTGACTCTTACAGTGTTGGATTAACTCTTACAGTGTTGGATTTACTCTTACAGTGTTAGATTAACTCTTAAACTGTTGGATTAAATCTTAAAGTGTTAGATTAACTCTTACAGTGTTAGATTAACTCTTAAAGTGTTGGATTAACTCTTACAGTGTTGGATCAACTCTTACAGTGTTGGATCAACTCTTACAGTGTTGGATTAACTCTTACAGTGTTGAATTAACTCTTAGTGTTTTGAATTAACTTCAACAGTACTGGATTAACTCTTACAGTGCTGGATTTACTTTTACCATGTTGAATGAATTCTTAGAAAATTGGATTTAAGATTACAGTGCTGGATTAATTCATAGAACTATGGATTTACAGTGTTGGAGTAACTCGTAGAGCATTGGATTTACTCTTATAGTGTTGGATAAACTCTTAGAGTGTTGGATTTACTCGTACAGTGCTGGATGAACACTTAGAGTGTTTGATTTACTTTTACAGTGTTGAATTAACTCTTAGTGTTTTGAATTTACTTTACTTTACTTTACTTTACTCTTTACTCTTGAATTTCCCTCTGGGATCAATAAAGTATCTATCTATCTATCTATCTTTAACTCTTGGAAAACTGGATTTATGATTACAGTGCTGGATTAATTTATAGAATTATGGATTTACTCTTACAGTGTTGGATTAACTCTTACAGTGCTGGATTAACTTTTACCATGTTGAATGAACTCTTGGAGTGTTGGATTTAAGATTACAGTGCTGGATTAATTTATAGAGATATGGATTTACTCTCGCAGTGCAGTGCTGGATTAACTTTTACAGTGTTGGATACATTTTTACCATGTGGGATTTACAGTATGTAATTAATTTATACAGTATTGGATTAATACTTACAGTTCTGAATCAGCTCTTACAGTGTTGGATTAATGCCTACACCTTTGGATTAATAGGCTACATACAATGTTGAATTAACTCTTAGAGTGCTGGATTAACTGTAAAAGTACCTGCAGTGTAAGATTAACCTGTGAATTAACTGTTACAGCCCATACAGTATTTATTTGTAGATGTATGTCTGGATTTGTGTGATATCCCAGCAATCAGTAATTACATATTTTGTGCATATTACACTAAAGGCTTAATATGCATCATGTGAAACCCAGCCTTTAGTGTGTAGTGAGGATACTGAAGCAGATTTAGTTTTATAGTGTAAATAAACACACACCTAAAAGGAACCAGAGTAGCATTACAGATGTACAGAGATGTCTGCCTGCGGAGCTTTACGGGTCAAATACCTGGTCAGTCGGCTGCTGTCTGTCTGATGAAGCTGCTGTGTGTGTGTGTTCAGTGTGTGTGTGTGTTCAGTATGTGTGTGTGTGTGTGTGTGTTCAGTGTGTGTGTGTGTGTGTGTGTGTGAACTGTCTGTACTGAAGCGGTGCTGTGCTTTTGTGTAAACAGGTGTGTATTAATACTGAAGAATACGTCTCTGCGTGTGTGTGTGTGTTCAGTGTGTGTGTGTGTGTGTGTGTTCAGTGTGTGTGTGTGTGTGTGTGTGTGTTCAGTGTGTGTTCAGTGTGCTGATGGTCATATTGACTCCCCTACATGCAGAAAATGGCCTTTTCATGTAAAACTGATTTTTCTATACGCTCAGTGATGAGTCTCTTCAGGCTCCACATGCTTCAGGGCATACAGCCAAATGAGCACCATCTCTCTTCTCCTCTCTTCTCTTCTCTTCTCTTCTCTTCTCTTCTCTTCTCTTCTCTTCTCTTTTCTTTTTTTGTTTTGTTTTGTTTTCTTTTCTTCTCTTCTCTTCTCTTCTCTTTCCTACTTCTATCTTCTCTTCTCTTCTCTTCTCTTCTCCTTCCTACTTCTCTTCTCTTCTCTTCTCTTCTCTTCTCTTCTCTTCTCCTTCCTACTTCTCTTCTCTTCTCTTCTCTTCTCTTCTCTTCTCTTCTCTTCTCTTCTCTTCTCTTTCCTTCTTCTTTTTTCTTCTTATTGCTTTTCTTCTCTTCTCTTCTTCTCTTTTCTTCTTATTGCTTCTCTTCTCTTCTCTTCTCTTCTCTTCTCTTCTCTTCTCTTCTCTTCTCTTCTCTTCTCTTCTATTCCTCTGCACCTTCCTACTCCTCTCATCTCTTCTCCTTCCTTTCTCTTCTCTTTGCCTACTCACATGCCTGCTGTCTGTATGGTTACTGTGTCTGTGTTGTGGTGCTCCTGTGTCCGTCCTCCATCTGCTGCTGCACTAAAGCTGTAGTGTTGGCTAAACTGAAATAACCCGGAATTCAATGAGATATCTGAGATATTGGTATACATATATTGTGAGGTATACAACATCACAACAGCCCCCCAAACCCCCAGGCTTATTCAGATGTACCACTCATAAAGCACCTGCATGCTAAATGGTGGTTTTGGATAGCTTTGGGATCCATAGATTGAGAAGAGGTGCTACAGTACAGTGAATGTCTTGTTCCAGAGCAGATGTTAATGATTGGCTAAAAGGAGGGACTGCGTGTGGGCGTGGCCAAAGACCATAGTGTGAAGGTAGTAGCTGAATCTGCAGGTGTATGGAAGCTTATGGTCATACGGGTCTACCAGCAGTGGCTAAAATCCCAGTCTACAGGGAATTCTCCTGAGGACTGTGCCAGAGAAGGCATCCACCAAATCTGGCCCAACTGACCAACGCAAAAGTGTCTGATCACTGATGTGGTCAACATCCAGAAACCTGCAGTCCATGCCAAATCCAGTTACCGCTGTTAATGGTGCTGGTGGAGGTATTACTCTACAAGAGCCACTAGGTAAACAGGTTTAGCTGAACTGTCACCCTAAATACAACAGAAACTGTACATAGGAGTTCATGCATTGTGTCCACTGAGACCACCCATCCAGCCTCCCTCATGTCCCAGTCATGTACTGCTCAGTATTAGCCCACTGTTGTCCCTGGCCGTTCTATGTGGAGTCGAGAAGATTAGTCAGTTCATAGAGGCTCCTCTGCCTCTTCTCTTTATGATGCCGCTATCAGCAGCTCTCCATCCGTGCTCTGTGTAAAGACAAATGGAAGAACGGGGAAGGATGTGAGCCCCCCCCAACTGGTCGACCTGGAGCTTCCTCTAAGAACAACACCCACCCACCAGCTCTACTGACAATGTTCCTTTGATGTCAGTCCTGGGAACTGGCAGTGGGAACACAGTCAGAAATACAGTCATGAATTCATTAGCGCTCTGTGGAGCTATTTTCGCTCTGATGGCTTGCCGGAGCCCTGGAGGAGGCCGTATTGGTAGAGCGGCTGGAGCCGCGTATCATCATTGTGTATATCTAAAGACAGAGCGACTGTGATAAGTGGTGCTTTCCTGCGTCTCAATGTTTTGTGCACGGCTCTCGTGGGGGAGTCTCTGTTCTCATAGGAGGCTTCTGCCAGGAGGCGTTATACAATAGGACTCCAATGAGGAGCTATCCATGGTCCTTAATTAGCTAGCGGATGTCCTGTTGCGCGGAACTCTCTGCAGCCAGAGAGGATTCCCAAGCTACAGTCAGAAGATTCTGAGTACGGTAAAGCTACGCAGATTTTTAAAATCTGAAGCATCATCCAGTACATAACTGCATTATAGTTATTTATTGGACAGTTTATTAGAAACACCTACCTTGTACTTTCACTTTACTGGAAACACTAACCTTACTTCTATTCACTGGCCACATTATTAGAAACACCAAACTTGTATGTCCACTAAACGCTTGCCTTGTACATTCACTCACTGGCCACTTTATTAGAAACACCTGCCTTGTATTTCCACTTACTGGCCACTTTACTGGAAACACCTACCATGTATTTCCACTCACTGGCCACTTTACTGGAAACACCTACCATGTATTTCCACTCACTGGCCACTTTACTGGAAACACTTACCTTGTATTTCCACTCACTGGCCACTTTACTGGAAACACCTACCTTGTATTTCCACTCCCTGGCCACTTTACTGGAAACACCTACCTTGTATTTCCACTCACTGGCCACTTTACTGGAAACACTTACCTTGTATTTCCACTCACTGGCCACTTTACTGGAAACACCTACCATGTATTTCCACTCACTGGCCACTTTACTGGAAACACTTACCTTGTATTTCCACTCCCTGGCCACTTTACTGGAAACACCTGCCCTGTACTCCCACTCCCTGGCCACTTTACTGGAAACACCTGCCCTGTACTCCCACTCCCTGGCCACTTTACTGGAAACACCTGCCCTGTACTCCCACTCCCTGGCCACTTTACTGGAAACACCTGCCCTGTACTCCCACTCCCTGGCCACTTTACTGGAAACACCTACCTTGTGCTTCCACTCACAGGCCACTATACTGGAAACACTAACCTTACTTCTACCCACTGGCCACTTTATTGGAAACACTTACCTTGTGCTTCCACTCACTGGCCACATTATTAGAAACACTTACCTTACTTCCACTCACTGGCCACTTTACTGGAAACACTTACCTTGTATTTCCACTCCCTGGCCACTTTACTGGAAACACTAACCTTACTTCTACTCACTGGCCACTTTATTAGAAACACTTGCCTTACTTCCACTCATTGGCCACTTTACTGGAAACACTTACCTTTTATTTCCACCCCCTGGCCACTATACTGGAAACACTTACCTTGTATTTCCACTCCCTGGCCACTTTACTGGAAACACTTACCTTACTTCCACTCACTGGCCACTTTATTAGAAACACCTACCTTGTACATCCATTCACTGGTCACTTTGTTAGGCACCCACAGTCTACTTCTTCCTGCCGGCCACATTAATCAAAAGACCCACCTTGGAGTTTAAGTTAGTGGCCAGTTAGATAACCCACCCAATTTGTAGGTCCCCTAGGTGAGCAATTATAGACTACTGTTCCGCCACACTGTTCATCACTGGACAGACCAAGAGGCTGCTCCTGACCGAATGTTGTCTGGATGGTGGACCATTCTTAGCACAACAGTAACATGGACTTGGTAGTGGAACGGTAGTGTTTGTATGGTGCTGTATATAATGGTGGCACTCACTTTTCTAAACTGTGTTAAAATGGCACCAAACACAGAGGTGTTAAGTCTGCTTTGACTTATCCAGTTCAGCTCACAAAGGGTCTGATATTTAGCTGATGAGTCGACATCTCTCTTGTTCTGACCAGCGGTCACAACCCATAGGTCAAACAGTGGAGCAAAGTGTGCTAATGCGACTTCATATCCAAACGAATGAGATTCATACACTGTAGGAACCGACAGCAGAGCGAAAGTCGGAGAGAAATAGAGATGGAAGGAGCTTTGAAATCTGTAGCGGCTGTGCATTTATATTGCAGCTTCCCAAAGTAAATGTTTTATGAGCAACGTCTGAACCGTTTGAAGTTAAGGACAGTTTTCAATAAATTATTTTTTTCTCCATTTCTTCCGTTTGGACTCTCTTGCACAGTCAGCGAAAGTTGCTCAAGAGAGCCCTCCACTAGCTTATTAAAACAGGGATACCAGGGAAGACCATGGACTGGAACGTGTATAATATAAACTTATATAAGATTTTATATACAAACGAAGCTGCCGGTGTGGTTTCCTGATGTAGGGCACAGTACAAGATCATAGTTCCCTTGATTATCCAGTGTAGGCACTGGCGATTAGGGGACTGTTGCTGTTGCTTTACTTCAGGCGGGCATAGTAAACATAAATAATATTATATATAGTGTAGGGAATAGTGATTAAAGGGCTATTGGTTTGCTCTATCACAGGAATAGTGTTATATATAGTGCCCTTTCTTTTCTAGTGTAGGAAATAGTGATCAAGGGGCCATTACCTTTCCCTATAATAGGAATAGTGTTATATATAGTGCCCTTGATTTTCTAGTGTAGGAAATAGTGATCAAGGGGCCATTACCTTTCCCTATAATAGGAATAGTGTTATATATAGTGCCCTTGATTTTCTCATGTAGGGAATAGTGATTAGGGGGCTATTGCTTTGCCCTATCACAGGAATGGTATTATATATAGTGCCCTTGATTTTCTAGTTTAGGTAATAGTGATAAAAGGCCTATTGCCTTTCCCTTTAACAGTAGTAGTATTATATAGAGTGCCCTTGATTTTCTTATGTAGGGAATAGTGATTAGGGGGCTATGGCTTTGCCCTATCACAGGAATGGTATTATATTGTTGCTGTCCAATAAAAAACATGTATCTCCACTTTTGTCCATTTTGACTTTTATACATCATTTGAACACAACAGCTGCCATTTACACTGTGTGAGAATTGCATGATGAATGGACCATCAGAAATGACCCAAAAGTGTTTGGAAAGACGTCTGGTTCCATTGACTTGCATTTAAATGTAATGTGGTTTTTGGCCTCTCCTGTAAAGTTGCCATTTTGGAGATACTTGAGATACAGCGATGATATATAGTGCCCTTTAATGTTCTAGTGTATGGAATAGTGATCAATGGGCTATTACCTTTCTCTATACTTATAATGCTGTTATATATAGTGCCCCTGATTTTCTCATGTAGGGAATAGTGATTAAGGTCCTGATGCCTTTACCTATAACAGTAATAGTCTCATATATAGTGCCCTTGATTTTCTAATGTAGGGAATAGTGATAAAAGACCTATTGCCTTTCCCTGTAACAGTAATCATGACATATATACAATGCCCTTTATTTTCTAGTGTAGGGAATAGTGATTAAGGTCCTAATGCCTTTCCCTATAACAGTAATAGTGTCATATATAGTGCCCTTTATTTTCTAGTGTAGGTAATAGTGATTAAAGGCCTATTGCCTTTCCCTGTAACAGTAATCATGACATATATACAATGCCCTTTATTTTCTAGTGTAGGGAATAGTGATTAAGGGCCTAATGCCTTTCCCTATACTACTAATGCTGTTATATATAGTGCCCCTGATTTCCAAACTGGCTTTTTTCCTAGTCTGGCTCTTCCATCTGTGTGCCTTTTGTCGTCCCTCGCTGACCACCCCTGTCCACCCTCCCATGCTATAACACATCTGCCCAGAGAAACCATTATGCACATTTTCCCTGAAACAATGCATTAGATCTTCTAAGCAAATCCCGGCTTGGCTTTGTTGGCCCCGTCCGCAAAGGTTCAAAGGCTCTGCATAAGTAGTGCGGTTGTGTGAGGGAGGCAGAAGAGCAGATGACCAAGGACTGACATACAGGGCTGCGTTTGGAGCCGTAACTGTGGATTTGGAGGCCATGGAGCTGGTTTTTGCCAATGGGGCACCTTTGCTGACCCGCAAGTCTTACCATGTTGGAGGTAGAAGGGTGGTCCCACCGAAGAACCGCCTGGTTTACATGGGTAAGTGAATTTGCCTTCATTGGAGGTAGGCCTGTGGAGAGATAGGACAAGCCTAGAAAGCCATCCTCATGTAAATGGACTGTTATTGAGTGAATTATTGGATGAAGTGGAAGTAAAAGCGGCCAGAGAGCTGGAGGTGGAATTGAACTTGCTTATTTTACTACATGAAGCATCGATCAACAAAGGATTGAAGTTTGTTAGGTGCTATTCTTCTCATTTTGAGAACTTCCTGGCTTAAACTAAAACGCTAAAGCTATGAAGTGAGATGAATGAGCCATTGCAAAGTGGAACAGGGGATAAGCCAACAGAACAGAATGGAAATGAATCTGAATTAGGAATTAGGGACTACTGTGAAGGGCTGAAGTGGACCTAAGAAAAAGTAGACCTCAGGAGATTCTACTGAAGTGCATGGACAGTCTTAAACGTAAGGGTTTAGACTTGGTTACGGCTTGCACGTATGGTTCTAGGAAAGGCCTTCCATTTCTATAGAAGCTTTACATTAAAGGTTCTCCAAACTTTCAAAGGTTCCTCACACTCTCACATCACATTTACAGAAAAGAACGGGAAAGTTCTTCAAGGGCCAAAAAGTTCAGCTACATTCTTAAAAATACAAAGGTCTGTGGAGGAGCTGTGGGGGGTTCTTCAGGACCGACCACTGAAATGCAACCTACTTTGCAAAGAGTCCTTGAGCCACCTTAAGACACATGGACGCAAACAGGCATATGGGTCTACCAGCAGTGGCTAACATCCCACTCTACAGGAAACTCCCCTCAGAATTGCGTCTGGGCGGGCATCCACCAAATTTGGCCCAACTGCTCAGTTCTTTGATGCAAGAGTGTCTATACATTGATGTGGGCTACATCCAGGAACTTGTCCAGTCCAGGCCAAATTCTATGTTTTAGGACAGGGTTTCTCAACCTGTGGGCTGAGGAGCATCATCTAGGGGTCTGCAGCCTTGTGCTCTGGGGGAGGCACTAGTTTAGAGGGCTGGAACTGTCAGTTTGTGGAAAAAATATTAATAAACGTTTATTTAAAAAATAATTTAAAATTTTATAAACTTTGGAGAGCATGGAGCCATCAGGTGTGTCATGGGGTAGATGGTTTCTCAGGGTTCTTTCACTGTTACCTTTTCAGGTGTTGAGCTTTTTGAGTTTGCATGTGTGTGAACACTCCGCTTTCACCAGTAGAGCTAGCCTGTTATCTGCTAGCAGGATGTCACTATTGTACGGTCAGCATAATTAGTCTGTGTTCATGTCTTTCTCTTTGCAGGCCCTGAATCACTCTGATATAGTTTCTATAAGCTGCAGCTCCAAAACAGTCTACATCTACCTTTATAGATTCCTTGTTTTTGATTTTTCTCTGTCCCACTTTTTTGACATACCTTCATATTTTGGTCTCTTTGACTGAACTGAACTGGATGATCTGATCTTTATTAGGACCTAGCTCTCAGATTTTCAGTGTCAGCAGCATCAGTGTCAGGATACTGTATTTAGACCCGCTGATTTTAGTCTTCCTGTGGGCTGCTAAGCTCTGTAATAATAAACTGCTGGGCCTGGAGATGGAAAATTCAGCATACTACCCACCTCTGGTTTTGCCAATTCAATTCAAATTAGTTAAAAGTGTTGGTGGATGGTCTTCTGGAAGTTTCCTAAATGCTTGCAATCCATATATATATGTGTATATACTGTATATCAAACACATCAGCAGATATCATGCATCTGTTTGTACCTTATGGTATCACACACCTCTGTTGCCAGAGTATTGCATCAGCCAATGGCAGTTAATGAGACAGCAGTAAGTACAGTACGCTGCCCACTTGCCCCAAACCTGCACATATGCGGATGCCTTCCTAGAAATGGAAAGCCCAGGAGAGGATGGGAATCGGACTGTGTTTGCATAAATCATCTTTCCGGCCTGATGTGCTCGCGGAGTGTCGAAGCCGGACGCGCCACTCGACTGTAGCCATGCTAAACAGATGGCAGTAAATGCGATAATGTGGCGCCCAACAACAAACGTACACACGAGGGCCTGGGGTGTTTTCGGGGGCTTTCCGAGTGGTGACGATAGTCCAGTGCAGCATCTTCGAGCGCTGTCACAACGTCCTCTCCAGACGGTGTGCGTTTCCATGCATGCCAGAATAGCACTTAGGATGGATCGTT
>JAMWET010007444.1:52500-72500 GCA_024036415.1 Prochilodus magdalenae | reverse complement strand
CTCCCTCATCCTGCCACCACCCACCCTTCCCTCATCCCACCACCACCCCTCGTCCCACCACCACCCAGGTTTCCACATCCCTCCACTACCCACCTTTCCCAATCGCACCACCACCTACCCTTCCCATCCCACCACCACCACCGTTTCCCATCCCACCACCAACTACACTTCCCATCCCACCACCACCCACCCTTTCCCATCCCATGACCACCCACCCTTTCCCATCCCATGACCACCCACCCTTTCCCATCCCATGACCACCCACCATTACCATATCCCACCACTACCAACGCTTCCTACATCACACCATTACCCACCCTTCCCACATCCCACTCACCAGCCACCCTTCCCAATCGCACCACCACCTACCCTTCCCATCCCACCACCACCTACCCTTCCCATCCCACCACCACCCACCCTTTCCCATCCCATGACCACCCACCATTTCCATATCCCACCACTACCAACGCTTCCTACATCGCACCATTACCCACTCTTCCCACATCCCACTCACCACCCACCCTTCCCAATCGCACCACCACCTACCCTTCACATCCCACCACCACCCACCCTTTCCCATCCCACCACCACCACCCTTTCCCATCCCACCACCACCACCCTTTCCCTTCCCACCACCAACTACCCTTCCCATCCCACCACCACCCACCCTTCCCCATCCCACCACCACCCACCTTTCCCATCTCACCACACCAACCCATGCTACATCACACTTATCCATATCCCACCTTCCCATATCCCACCTTCCCACATCCCACCCTTCCCACATCCCACCACTGTATAAAAGCAGCTGGATATTGGATGCACTATACTGTACTGTTTCGGGATGAGCATGCATCCACATTCTAAATTATTAGCATAGAAATTCAGACTTATTTTTTCTACATGTTCATACGTGCTTCAAGTCCAGTTTGGCCGAGGAGTTTAACTGAGCAGAGGAAACTATCAACATCCCTGCTGCTTACGCAAACGGTGTAAGTGCCTGGCATATAGTGAATACCACTGTTTCATCTATCAGCTGACAGATCAAATCATCTTACTCCCCTTTTGCCTCTTTGATCAGTGAGCCGTTTTGGACCACTGGCCTACCAGATACAAGGCTGTGTTGAGCTGGAAGATACTCATTGATTTAGGACCACTTACCTGCCTTTGTCTAGGAGTCTTTTGACCCATGCCAGAAACAAAAACAAGGTTCTGTTGATCTTAAAGAACTGGGCACTGGTCGTCTTAATTTAAACCAGCATACGTTGCACCTACACGCCCCTATTTTGCTTTTCTAGCTCATTCTCAAGAAAAGACTGGGCACCTCTGACAAATGACCAACAACTTCCATGTTCAGTGAAAAGCAAAATTCAAATTCCGTAGCCGCTGCCATGCCGTACGAGTAACCCGAATGCTTCGGTCCACATGTCCCAGTGTCTCATTTGTAAGCAGTGGAGGGACAGAGTATGTCCTGCCCTTCAGATCCATACACAGGAGATGACTCAGCAGCCCTGCAGGAGAGGGGTTCAGTTAAATCCCTTTCCCCAGAGTCGGCCCCCTTCTCCTTTCAGCCGGATGAACACTCTGCCTCCCTTGTCTCATTCCCTGGTGGTCGGGGGCTGGAGCCCCGCTGCGGTAGGAGCGCTAATCAGCCGTGAAGGTTTACTCAACACGGAGCTAATTGGGATTAAATGAACCAGAGAGGCATGTGGTAATGACAAGAGTGCTGAAGAGAAAGGAGAAGGAATGGTAGAGGAGGAGGAGGTGGAGAAAGAGTGTAACAAAAGGACAAGGGGGGAGGAGAGCGGCCCCCGTCTCTGAAACATGTTTGGTTTCCTTACCTTGCTTACTAAGCTTTACCTCCAGTGTGTTATTGCAGAAGAGCACCTTCTCAGTCTCCCCTCAGTCTCCCCTCAGTCACCCAACTCTGGATCTCCCCTCAGTCACCCAACTCTGGATCTCCCCTCAGTCACCCAACTCTGGATCTCCCCTCAGTCACCCAACTCTGGATCTCCCCTCAGTCACCCAAATCTGGATCTCCCCTCAGTCACCCAACTCTGGATCTCCCCTCAGTCACCCAACTCTGGATCTCCCCTCAGTCACCCAACTCTGGATCTCCCCTCAGTCACCCAACTCTGGATCTCCCCTCAGTCACCCAACTCTGGATCTCCCCTCAGTCACCCAACTCTGGATCTCCCCTCAGTCACCCAAATCTGGATCTCCCCTCAGTCACCCAACTCTGGATCTCCCCTCAGTCACCCAAATCTGGATCTCCCCTCAGTCACCCAACTCTGGATCTCCCCTCAGTCACCCAACTCTGGATCTCCCCTAATTCACCCATGTCTGGATCTCCCCTCAGTCACCCATGTCTGGATCTCCCATCCAACTCTGGATCTCCCCTCAGTCACCCAACTCTGGATCTCCCTTCAGTCACCCAACTCTGGATCTCCCCTCAGTCACCCAACTCTGGATCTCCCCTCAGTCACCCAAATCTGGATCTCCCCTCAGTCACCCAAATCTGGATCTCCCCTCAGTCACCCAACTCTGGATCTCCCCTCAATCACCCAACGCTGGATCTCCCCTCAGTCACCCAACTCTGGATCTCCCCTCAGTCACCCAACTCTGGATCTCCCCTCAGTCACCCAACTCTGGATCTCCCCTCAGTCACCCAACTCTGGTTCTCCCCTCAGTCACCCAACTCTGGATCTCCCCTCAGTCACCCAACTCTGGATCTCCCCTCAGTCACCCAACTCTGGATCTCCCCTCAGTCACCCAACTCTGGATCTCCCCTCAGTCACCCAACTCTGGATCTCTCCTCAGTTACCCAACTCTGGATCTCTCCTCAGTTACCCAACTCTGGATCCCCCTCAATCACCCAACTCTGGATCTCCCCTCAATCACCCAACTCTGGATCTCCCTTCAGTCACCCAACTCTGGATCTCCCCTCAATCACCCAACTCTGGATCTCCCTTCAGTCACCCAACTCTGGATCTCCCCTCAATCACCCAACTCTGGATCTCCCCTCAGTCACCCAACTCTGGATCTCCCCTCAGTCACCCAACTCTGGATCTCCCCTCAGTCACCCAACTCTGGATCTCCCCTCAGTCACCCAACTCTGGATCTCCCCTCAGTCACCCAACTCTGGTTTTCCCCTCAGTCACCCAACTCTGGATCTCCCCTCAGTCACCCAAATCTGGTTCTCCCCTCAGTCACCCAACTCTGGATCTCCCCTCAGTCACCCAACTCTGGATCTCCCCTCAGTCACCCAACTCTGGATCTCCCCTCAGTCACCCAACTCTGGATCTCACCTCAGTCACCCAACTCTGGTTCTCCCCTCAATCACCCAACTCTGGGTCTCCCCTCAGTCACCCAACTCTGGATCTCCCTCAGTCACCCAACACTGTTTGGTGCTTTGATGCTTGGGGTGGGTTGGAGGCATGTTGAGTCATGGCCTAATAGGCTGTTTGGAACGCCTGTCTACTCTCATAATTGCCTCACACAAGTCAATTACACCCATTTATTACAAATGATTGCAGCTAATCAATGCAATGCAAGTGATACCTTCCCATGAGGGACTTATGGGTATTGCTCTATTCAGCCGAGCCTTTAGATGTATATCTATGTATATATATGATGGTTTACTTTGGCTCCAGGAAGAGGAATGGTCTTATCAATGTACTGCCATACCAGTCACCAGGACACTACCATAGCATGATGTTGGCGCCAGTGGATAAAGAAGGCTGGCACAAACCAACAAATTGTCTGAGAATCATGAAGTAACCCAACAACCATGATTGCGGACATTCATGACCCACCCTCCATGAGTAAGCACCACTGGCAGACGGCTGCATCACGCAGGGCTACATGCACCACAGTCCGTAACGATGGCTGTCCTTAACACCACATCAACGTCATCATCAATGGTGTCGTGCCAAGGAGTGATTCAGAATGGCAGCGGGTCATCTTCAGTGACGAGTCCCGCTTTAGTCTTGGTGGAGACGACCAACGAATCTGTGTGTGGAGGCGCCGTGGTCAGCACCAAGAGGAACGGTTTGTTGTCACACGTCCAGAAGACCTGGTGTCACTCCACCTCCACCCCTACCGCACCATCTGCAGGAACTGTGTGGGGATATTCAAGCTGCATGGGATGGATTATCACAGGACACCATTAGGAACCTCTACAGCTCCATGCCGAGACGTCTGGCATGTTGGGTTAGCAAACATGGCGGCCCGACGGCAGATGCCAGTTTAAAGCTGAGAGGCTAGCTTATCCAAATGCTCCGTCAGAAGCATTCCTGAATGGAAGGGACAAACAGGTCTCTACCTCTTATTACTGAGCTCTGAGTCAGCCTCACTCTGTACATTGCTGTGCGCTCTGGACTGAAGTGGTGACTGGGGAAATCATTCATGCAGAGGATGGCTCACTCACTCTGTTATTCAAGAACCAATAGACACATTAGAACCAGGGAAGACAGCAGGAGATCGGGAAATAGAGATGGTCTCAGTTCCACTCCATTATGGGTAATAGTCCCCAGTAGGGATGGGCTGCATGAGTCTACTGTTTGGTTATTCCCTCACTGCTGTCCTTTATTCCACAAAGTTATAAAATCCAAAGTACACACCCGAGAGAAACGTCCTCCCACCCAAACCGTTTTCCTCCTTTATGGAATTCCAGCTCTTTTCTTTATTACAAGGTGACATCACAAGGTGACATCATCATGTAACACAATCCTTATAGCCCGCCTACCGGCAAGCTTGGACTTCTCTCACACAATGCACAGAGAGCTAATACAGTAAAACGTGACCACTCTGGAACGACTGGCTCCTGCTCCAGTCTGGCCTGTGAAGGGGGACATACTTGTTTAACCAGCCTTTCCGAAACGGACTCTAGCTCAAACTGACACAGCAGAACCAACACCATTGTTAGAACAGCCACAGCAGTGTGGGAGTGGAACTGGTTGCAGGATGCTGATCTGACGGCTGCCCAGTCATAATGTCCTGACCATCTGGTGCATGCGGCTGGCAGATTCCACACTTTTCGGAAAATCTCCACTATGCTGATAACCCAAGAGTTCTACTCTAGAGTTCTACTCTGGAGGTGCGGGGTGATAATCTTGGATGCTCTGATTATTAAAGAAGACAGAGTTTATCTCGGGAGGTGTAGGGTGTTCTACTCCGGAGGAACACCTCACACCCCCACACTTTGGAAGTGCACCCCCGATGTTAGCTGGTGAGCACTGGAGAGAGGAGTTTGTTCCCACATTCCGTTTTCGGGGGCACAACACACCCGCACTTCCAGTTCCTGGACTTCTAATGAGTCCTTACTGTGCGTGTCTGTTTCAGAGTCTCGCTTGCCTTTTTCTGAAATGTGTCAGCATTGCTGGAGGCAAAGAACTCCGAGGTAAACCTGCAGAAGAACTGGATCGGGAGGAGAGACAAAGCTGAGCGTGAAAGAGAGAGAGAGAGAGAGAGAGAGAGAGAGAGAGAGAGAGATGCTGGCAAAGAGTCTTTGAGACTTTGAGTGGCGGATGGAACTGATCAAAAGAGCTTTAGAGAGGCAGACAGATAGAACTAATCCTAATGGGGGATGGAGAGAGAGGGACGGTACAGGAGAGAGAGAAAGAGAGATAAAACTGGACACAATGGAGAATAGCACAAAGGCTGTTAGGAGCGAAGAGAGAGAGAAAGGTGGACACAGCTGACTGTTCCGCAGAGAGGGGTCCTGGGAGAGGCTTTATTTTAGAACAGGTGGAGGATTTGTGCCGGGAGGTGGTGACTCTGCTTCACCGGGCTACAAAATCAATACCGCTCCGTCTCCCACGGTGAGACCCGCACAGGCAGGTCCCGGCAGTGCTGATTGGGTTATTCTTAACCGGCTGTTGCGTAACACTGCAAAGGGTGTGTGTGGAGGTGTGGGAGGGTGAGAGTTTGAAGTGCGGACGCTCATGTGCGGATGATTGGCACTGAGAACTCGGATCTGCCTGCCTGCAGTGCGGTCCAGTAGTGTGTAGGTAACGTTCAGGTGTAAGGTCGTTCAGAGTGGCTGGAGGCGAAGTGCTCTGCTCAGCCAGATCAGAATTATTCCCAGTGGTAGTAAGATGAGCGTCCTGAGGCCTACGACCCAGTGTTCTCGGACACGTTGAGTTCTAGGTTACTCTCATGCATTCGCGCTGTTCTAGAATGTTCTTCCACCATTCACACTGTTCAGATCTTTTCTGGAATGTTCTTCTTAGTTTATTCTGTTCTGGGATGTTCTCCACAGTAACATTGTCTTACAATGTTCTCCCTAGTTGACACTGTTCTAGAATGTTCTCCTGCATTAAAAGTGTCCTAGAACATTTTTTCCCACTCACACCCTTCTGGAATATTCTCCCTCTATTCACTGTTCTAGGATGCTCCGCACCTTCCATACTGTTCAAGAACATTTTCCCAGATTTACATTTTTCTAGAATGTCCTCCTCAGATGTACACTGTTCTAGAATGTTCTTCTCAGTTTACACTCTTCTAGAATGTCCTCCTCAGATGTACACTCTTCTAGAATGTTCTTCTCAGTTTACACTTTTCTAGAATGTCCTCCTCAGATGTACACTCTTCTAGGATGTTCTTCTCAGTTTACACTCTTCTAGAATGTTCTCCTCAGATGTACACTGTTCTAGAATGTTCTTTTCAGTTTACACTTTTCTAGAATGTTCTCCTCAGATGTACACTCTTCTAGAACGTTCTCCTCAGATGTACACTCTTCTAGAATGTTCTCCTCTGATGTACACTCTTCTAGAACATTCTTCTCAGTTTACACTTTTCTACAATGTTCTCCTCAGATGTACACTCTTCTAGAATGTTCTTCTCAGTTTACACTCTTCTAGAATGTTCTCCTCAGATGTACACTCTTCTAGAACGTTCTTCTCAGTTTACACTTTTCTACAATGTTCTCCTCAGATGTACACTCTTCTAGAATGTTCTTCTCAGATGTACACTCTTCTAGAACGTTTTCTCAGTTTACACTTTTCTTGAATGTTCTCCTCAGGTGGCATTGCTCTGGAATGTTGTCCCCAGTTTACATAGTCCTAGAATGTTCTCCTACATTTAAAGTGCTCTAGAATGTTCTTCCCTGTCCACACTCTGTTTGAATATCACCCCCCATTCACTGTTCTACATGTTCCCCGCCATTCACACTGTTCAAGAACTTATTCCAGATTTCACTCTTTTAATATGTTCTCCTGAGTTCACACTGTTCTAGAATGTTATACACAGTTGTCATTATCTTAGAACATCCTGCTGCAATCAGAGTGTTCTAGGATCTTCATCCTCACTCACACTTTCCTTAATTTACACCCTTCTAAATGTTTCCCTCCTCACAATGTTAATTTGTCTCTCATTGATGTTGTTCTGGAATATTCTTCTTAACTCACATTGTTTTAGAGCATTCTTTAGAAAAACTAAATTAAAAACGTGTGTATGGGAGAGTATGTTCCCCATTATGCTGTTCTAGAATGTTTTCCGTAGTCTACCTTGCCACAGAATGTCTCTGGCATTCAAAGCATTCTAGAATGTTCTCCTTAATTTACACTTTTAGATGGTGTCCCACTGTCAAACTGTTCTAAAATATTGTCCCATATTTAAATTGTTCTAGCACATTCTCTAGAAAATCAAAATGAAACAAAGTAGATAGGAGAGAATGTTCACAATTCCACAGTTCTTGAATGTTCTCCTCAATGTATACTGTTCTAGAATTTTCACCACATTCCCAGTGTTGATTTCTCCATCGTTCACATTATTCTAGAATATCCTCTAGGAAAACAATGGAAATTGGAGAGAAAGTTCTAGAATAACACTGTGCACAACTGTCCTAACCATAGTCCACTATCCAGACCAGGTGTATGGGAAAAACTGACCACTGATAAACGCTGTTACTGACAGACTGGGCAGGACAGATGGTGAGGGGACCACATAAAAGAGCCAGTAAGTAGAAGCATAATGTAATGTTCTGGATAAAAAGGATGATGCATGTAGGGTTCTGTAATTGGTCCTGGAGGATCTGATCAGTAGTTTGCTTGGCACTCCATTACAGCGTCGAGCCTCGTCGTCTGGCGGGAAAGTGGCCGCTGACTCGAGGGAATCTGCTCTTTTGCTGTTGCCATAAATATTTGCTCTTCAAAACATGGAGATGGTGGAGAACGCCAGAGCATGTTAAAAAGAAGAGCTGTGCTAGGAATCAAAGATGTGCTCAGACAAAAGCGGACGAGTAGAAAGGAAGTAGATAAGTTTGGGAAATCCAATTAGAAACTGCGGTTGAGCAGACTCTCCCCGGGAACAGTTTAATTCACTTAGTGTGGTTTGGAAGCATGGGCCGGATCAGTGGCCTGATTCTTTCACTGCGAGAATACTTAGTTTTAAGACGAAGATAAGTCCGTGTACACTGACATGAAAGAGGGAGCCCTCTCTCTCTCTCTCTCTCTCTCTTTCTTTCTCCCTCCGATTTTTGTTCTAGAACTCTGAGGCTAAGGTTATAGAGCCCCACCAGTTAGCACTTCTCTGCTACTTCACATTACACATTCAGCCCAAACCTTGTAGAGTTGTTAAATATGCAGTTAGCCAGTCTGGAGAAAGACTGCTGCTATGTGAACCCAACAGCGAAACCAATACACCCCTCTTTATAATGCTCCCTCAGAAACTCCACCCTCCAAGTTCATGAACGTGCCACCCATACCACCATGAATGTACACACATAGGCTGGACAGAAACCATCATGTTATGTTATGCTAGTGTAATAGTGCTAACCCGTGGCTAATACAGTTCAAGTTTTCCATTTCCAAATGGTGCTGCTGTAAGGACTACATTTATGCGCATTAACTTTCAATTTTTCAGTTCCACCTTAAATGATGTGGCGGTTAGGCTGTATCCTAGAGGCTTAACTTTGTGTTCAAGTCTTCCAGTTCCACCTTAAATGGTGTTACTGCTAGGGTATATCCTGAAGGCTTAGCTTCTTGTTTGAGTTTTTAAGGTCCACCTTAAATGGTGTTGCTGTTAGTATATATGCTGGGGGCTTAGTTTCTTGTTCAAATTTTCCAGTTCCACCTTAAATGGTGTTACTGCTAGGGTATATCCTGAAGGCTTAGCTTCTTGTTCAAATTTTTAAGGTCCACCTTAAATGGTGTTGCTGTTAGGCTATATGCAGGGGGCTTAGTTTCTTGTTCAAATTTTCCAGTTCCACCTTAAATGGTGTTGCTGCTAGGGTATATCCTGAAGGCTTAGCTTCTTGTTCAAGTTTTTAAGGCCCACCTTAAATGGTTTTGCTGTTAGGCTATATGCTGGGGGCTTAGTTTCTTGTTCACATTTTCCAGTTCCACTTTAAATGGTGTTACTGTTAGGGTATATCCTGAAGGCTTAGCTACTGGTTCAAGTTTTCCAGTTCCACCTTAAATGGTGTTACTGGTAGGGTATATCCTGAAGGTTTGGCTTCTTGTTCAAGTTTTTAAGGTCTACCTTAAATGGTGTTGCTGTTAGGCTATATGCTGGGGGCTTAGTTTCTTGTTCAAATTTTCCAGTTCCACCTTAAATGGTGTTACTGTTAGGGTATATCCTGAAGGCTTAGCTTCTGGTTCAAGTTTTCCAGTTCCACCTTAAATGGTGTTACTGTTAGGGTATATCCTAAAGGTTTAGTTTCTTGTTCAAGTTTTTACGGTCCACCTTAAATGGTGTTGCTTCTAGGCTGCACAGACGCCTCAGCTTCTTGTTGGAACTGTTCTGTTCCACCTTAAATGGTGCGGCTGTTACATTCAGACAAATGTAACATCTTTCCTCCACACTGTTCTGGGAAACAGTTTCCCACTTACAGTTCTAGAATGTTCTCCTCTGTTCTAGCATGTTTCCTTGCATTCACATTGTTCCAGAATAGTGTTCCTTAGTCACACTGATCTAGAATGTTGTCTTCAGTTGTACGTGTTCTACAACGTTTACCTCAATTGTTCTATCACAGTCACACTGTTCTAGAATGGTCTCCCTTGCACTACAGTGTTTATCCTTCCGCTCGGTTTTAGAACGTTCTCCTTATTTACACTGTCCCACAATGTTTGCACCTTTGGCAAAGTTCTAGAATGTTCTCCCCATTAACCCTGATCTAGTATGTTCTTCATTTACACTGTTCTGGAATGTGCCATAACGTTCTCCTCAGTTTATTGTTCTAAAATGTTTACAATGTTTTCCCCAATTGTTCTCCCACAGTCACACTGTTTCAGAATGTTTTGCACATTCTCTGTTCTAGAATGTTCTTCCCATTCACATTATGCTAGAATGTTCTTCTTCATTTACACTGTTCTAGAATGTTCTTCCCATTCACACTATGCTAGAATGTTCTTCTTTATTTAAACCGTTCTAGAATGTTCTTCCATTCACACTGTGCAAGAATGTTCTTCTTCATTTACACTGTTCTAGAATGTTCTTCCCATTCACACTATGCTAAAATGTTCTTCTTCATTTACACTGTTCTAGAATGTTCTTCCCATTCACACTATGCTAGAATGTTCTACTTCATTTACACTGTTCTAGAATGTTCTTCCCATTCACACTATGCTAGAATGTTCTTCCTCATTTACACTGTTCTAGAATGTTCTTCCCATTCACACTATGCTAGAATGTTCTTCTTCATTTACACTGTTCTAGAATGTTCTTCCCATTCACACTATGCAAGAATGTTCTTCTATATTTACACTGTTCTAGAATGTTCTTCTACATTTACACTGTTCTAGAATGTTCTTCCCATTCACACTATGCTAGAATGTTCCTCCTCATTTACACTGTTCTAGAATGTTCTTCCCATTCACACTATGCTAGAATGTTCTACTTCATTTACACTGTTCTAGAATGTTCTTCCCATTCACACTATGCTAGAATGTTCTTCCTCATTTACACTGTTCTAGAAAGTTCTTCCCATTCACACTATGCTAGAATGTTCTTCTTCATTTACACTGTTCTAGAATGTTCTTCCCATTCACACTATGCAAGAATGTTCTTCTACATTTACACTGTTCTAGAATGTTCTTCCCATTCACACTGTGCTAGAATGTTCTGCTTCATTTACACTGTTCTAGAATGTTCTTCCCATTCACACTGTGCTAGAATGTTCTGCTTTATTTATACTGTTCTAGAATGTTCTTCTTCATTTACACTGTTCTAGAATGTTCTTCCCATTCACAATATGCAAGAATGTTCTGCTTCATTTACACTGTTCTAGAATGTTCTTCCCATTCACACTGTGCGAGAATGTTCTGCTTCACTTACACTGTTCTAGAATGTTCTTCCCATTCACACTGTGCTAGAATGTTCTGCTTCATTTACACTGTTCTAGAATGTTCTTCCCATTCACACTATTCAAGAATGTTCTGCTTCATTTACACTGTTCTAGAATGTTCTCTTCGCTCAGACTGTGCTAGTATGTTTTCCTCCATTGGCCCTGCTCTAAATTGCACCCTATTTATACCGTTCTAGCACCGTCCATGTTCTCCTTCATTCACACAGTTGTTCTAGAACATTCTCCTAAATTCACATTATTCTCAAGGTGTTCAGGTACTCCTAAAGAAAGCATGTAAACGGTGCAGATCATTCTAGAACCATGTCAATGCAGCATTTTAGAATACTGCTGTGTTGAGAACGTCCTACTGGACAAATAATCCCCGGCCAGCTGTGGTCCTGAGGTGACCATTGCTAATTGTGGACTGGCATACTGTCCCAGACTGGCTGCGATTCTTCCTCTTGCCATGTATTGTCCATTGATGTCCATCAGACGCCAACACCTGGTTGAGTTGGACATTTGATGGAACATGCTCCAGTGCAACAATGTACCAGCCAATAGGAAGCTTTCTGGGGCGGGGCTTGATGCAGGATGGAGCAGTACTGAACAGCAGCTCAAGACTGTGGGTTTGCTTTATTAGCAGTCAGAGCTCGTACCCGTGCGGTGTTGTCATTCTTGTGATCCAGATGCTCTGCTGTTTTCATGCTCGATGTTGTATTTTTTTTTTTGTAGCCGCATGAACAAAACATAAAAGCAGGAAGAGAGAGAGAGACGGAGAACGTGGTCGTCCCAGTACAACCTCGGCCCACTTTACTATCAGCGCTCCGCAGATTGGGCTCCAATCCACAATCCAATTAGCACAGACAAGCGCATGAAAGACTCTCTCTCTCTCTCTCTCTCTCTCTCTAGGTGAGTGGATGAATTGATAAGTGATTAGCGAAGGCTTTAAGGAATGAGGGGAAGGATTCTCCGAATGATGCTGGACATTTTAGTGCTGAATAATCCGGGTCGGATTCTGGCTGAACACAATGGCCCTCTGGGTGATATTTTTACCCACCATAATCCCTCACACAGCCTCCCGAACGACGGCCAGTCCCCACGGGCTCAGACCTGAAATCTGTACTGTGTGAATTGGAGCACACTAACCTCACCTTTCTCTCTCTCTTTCTCTCTCTCTCTCTCTCTTTCTCTCTCTTACTCTCTCTCTATCTCTCTCTCACACACATTTTCTCTTTCTCTCTCTTACTCTCTCTCTCTCTCTCTCTCTCTCTCTCTCTCTCTCTCTCTCTCTCTCTCTCTCTCTCACACACACACACACATTCTCTTTCTCTCTCTCTCTCTCTCTCTCTCACACACACACTTTCTCTTTCTCTCTCTCCCTCTCTCTTTCTCTCTCTCACTCTCTCTCTTTCTCTCTCTCTCTCTCTTTCACTCTCTCTCTCTTTCACTCTCTCTCTTTCACTCTTGCTCTCTCTCTTTCTCTCTTTCTCTTTCTCTCTTGCTCTCTCTCTCTCTCTCTCTCTCTCTCTCTCGGTTCACTTCGCTCATTTGGCTGTGTTTACCGTGATGTGGAGTGGCTGGGTGAAGTGGCAGATGCTGTTGCTGTCTTCTGCCATTATAGCACATTAAAGAGCCATTATCCACAACATCACACGCCTGGAATGTGGAACTACAACCATGTGTGTGACTTCTCTGTGTACACCACCCTAATGACGTATCTACCCTCTACATTGTCCATGTTATCAGCTCCACTGACCATATAGGACACTCTGTAGCTCTACAGTTACAGACTGTAGTCCATCTGTTTCTCTGTATACTCTATTACCCTGTTCTTCAATGGTCAGGACCCCCACAGGACCACCACAGAGCAGGTATTATTTGGGTGGTGGGTCATTGTCAGCACTGCAGTCACACTGACGTGGTGGTGGTTTGTTAGTGTGACACTCCTACCTTGCTGCTCCACCTTGTAGAGTCAGAGATGATAGCTCATCTGCTGGTGCTCAGTGCAGTGTTGGTCATCCTCTAGTCCTTCATCAGTGCTCAGGAGGCTGCCCAGAGGATGCTGTTGGTAGATTTTTGCAATTTTCATTAACACTGTTCTGGAACGTTCTCCTCATTAACACTGTTCTGGAACGTTCTCCTCATTAACACTGTTCTGGAATGTTCTCCTCATTAACACTGTTCTGGAACGTTCTCCTCATTAACACTGTTCTGGAATGTTCTCCTCATTAACACTGTTCTGGAACGTTCTCCTCATTAACACTGTTCTGGAATGTTCTCCTCATTAACACTGTTCTGGAACGTTCTCCTCATTAACACTGTTCTGGAATGTTCTCCCCCTTGGCACTGTTCTGAAGTGGTTCTTGTTCATTCACACTGTTATGCTGCCCAACATTCTCCACTATTCATACTCTTTAAGATCCATGCCGTTCATACTGTTCTAGATTGTTCTCCTCCATTCATTGTTCTAGAGTAGCCTTCTTGGTCTCAATGGTCAGACCTGACCTGGTACTGGCGTGTTAGTGTTGTGCTGGTGTGAGTATATCAGACACAGCAGTGCTGCTGGAGTGTTTAGACACTGTGTCCACTCACTGTCCACTCTATTAGACACTCCTACCTTGCTGGTCCACCTTGTAGATGGACAGTCAGAGACGGTAGCTCATCTGCTGGTGCACAGTGCAGTGTTAGTCATCCTCTAGTCCTTCATCAGTGCTCAGGATGCTGCCCAGAGGACGCTGTTTGTTGATTTTTGCCATTCTCATTAACACTGTTCTGGAACGTTCTCCTCATTAACACTGTTCTGGAACGTTCTCCTCATTAACACTGTTCTGGAATGTGCTCCTCATTAACACTGTTCTGGAATGTTCTCCTCATTAACACTGTTCTGGAACGTTCTTCTCATTAACACTGTTCTGGAACATTCTCCTCATTAACACTGTTCTGGAATGTTCTCCCCCTTGACACTGTTCTGAAGTGGTTCTTGTTCATTCACACTGTTATTGAACATGCTGCCCAATGTTCTCCACTATCCATGCTCTTTAAGATCCATGCCGTTCATACTGTTCTAGATTGTTCTCCTCCATTCATTGTTCTAGAGTAGCCTTCTTGGTCTCAATGGTCAGACCTGACATGGTGCTGGCGTGTTAGTGTTGTGCTGGTGTGAGTGGATCAGACACAGCAGTGCTGCTGGAGTGTTAAACACTGTGTCCACTCACTGTCCACTCTATTAGACACTCCTACCTTGCTGCTCCACCTTGTAGATGCACAGTCAGAGACGATAGCTCATCTGCTGGTACCCAGTGCAGTGTTGGTCATCCTTTAGTGCCTCATCAGTGGTCCCAGGATGCTTCCCTGTTGACTGGGTTAGGGTTCCAGTTTTGCTTGGTGGACGGTTCTCAGTCCAGCAGTGACACTGAGGTGGTTTAGAACTCTAGCAGCACTGCTGTGTCTGATCCAGCACACTGTATAGCCTGTAGACTGAATAACAAGCCTAGAATTGAATAGATGGTTAGTTGGAAATATGCACGGCTCCAGTGTCAGCATGCAAAACATCTGCAACAGATGACCCCTAACATAATTCCAGCTGTTGGTATACCACATTACCATTTATCCAGCTGCGGGTGTGAGGCGTTTGCTGCTATTCCCATTACTGCTCCATCTGATCCCATTATTCCAGGCTGCGCAGCAGGAGCGAGGGGCAGGTGAGGGTACACGATAAGCGGGGTGATCATGTTGCATAAGAGTGGGTGAGTGGGAGAGGAGTGTGTTTGTGTGTGTGTGTGTGTGTTATTTTTCAGATGGATCATGAGGTGTTTGAGGAGCCTCGGGCTTGTTTCCACACCCACAGTGGGCTTGGAGGTGGGGGGGTTCTTTAGACGTTGTGTAACAATCTCCACTCGCCTCCAGCAAAACATATTCAGCTCCCACTGCTGCCACCGTGCACGTGAAAGCGCGTGTGGATAATTGCCTGGTGCAGTCCTCCCTGAGACGTGCTTAAAATAATTCAGGTCGTGCTCTGTTTTTAGCTCCTGTGCAGCATCCAAACGCTCGTGTGTTTAATGGCCAATTCTGTCTATTCAGAATCTGAAGGGTAGTATTTGGTAACACCACACTTCGGGGGTTATAATGCTCCGGCAGTGCCTTTATTAAGCCGTGATTATCAAGTCAGTTGGTGGTAATTAACGTCCCAGGGAACACCGTGTACAATGTTATGATACATGAAGTGTTCTTAAGAGCCATTGCAGTTCTACACCACAGTGTTCCTGAGGTTCATTCACAATCGAAGGACGCATGTATTCCGTCTTACCTATCTTAAGGATGAGCAATATGGGCAATGATTATTTCTAGACTGGTATATTATGCCTTGAATTAATCTAATTAAAAAATTAGTTCCCATAAAGCATGCGGATGTGGCCCACCGCTGCCGAAGGTATGGCCCTGCTGGCCCTCCATTGCACTGGCAATCTGCATTATTTGAAACATGCATTTGCCCTATATGTCCCAAAACAGGTCCACAGATACAGCAGTGGTGCCGACTGACTAAATGCATGTGAGCCAAAAGTGGCCCACCTATGTAAACACTCATATGGCCCACATGTTCCATCACAGATCTGGCCCACTTCTAGTACAGGTACAGCAGAGTTGCCCCCTTTTGGTTGGCGCATTGTGGCCCATGTTTTGAAACCAGGAATGGTCAATCCATGTGAGCCAGGTGAATGTGGGGCTCCATCCTGCAGTGGATTTAGGGTCAGTCTTCTGGTTCAGAGGTGATTTCTTCAAACTCTCTTTTTGGCAGTCCATTATTTTAATATCCTCATCATCAAAACAATAGCTGCACCCAGAAGGAAGTGTGGGATTGCGGTGCTGTTGGGAAGGAAGATAAAGGTGACCAGGATCAATAAATTGAAATTAATATGGGCAATGTTTATTGAGCTACACATACAGAAGTCTGTCTCTCAGTATGGTATTAGGCTGCCATGTTGGTTAACCCAGCAGGACTCGTTACTGAAGCTGACCTGCTGAGTCATCCCATGATAGTCTGGCACGGCACCATTGCAGTCTTAGGCGATGCTGATGTAGTGTTAATGGCCCTTAGTCTGGATAACGCATAACACAGCATGGTGGAATGTGTTCTTTCCTCAGCAGACCAATGGTAAGCCATCTTGCCACTTTCATAGTTTTCAATGCCCCTGTTTTATGGACAATGGGGGCCACTGCACCTTTCGGGTGAAGGCAGTGCCATGCCCTTTTGCCACTTGCATCACATGTTCCATGCTGCCAGATCAGCAAGTTCATGGGACTGGAACAGAACCTATCCTGTCGGCGGTGAACGAGCTTCAGGATAAAAAATATTTAGAAAAAAAAAGTACGAAAATGTTGACATCTGGTGGAATACAGCTATTAGCATAGCACAGTTGGTCAAAGCTTGAGCCACTAGTGCTAATAAGGGGTAGAAGAACAGAACAGCATCATCAGTTTACTGAAAGTGCCTAAATGAGTATCATCAACATGAGGAGTTAGTTTTGAATAATAATCATCATCAACACCCTGGTGTTATCATCCCGGCCTAGTTGGAGGGCATGCCGGTTTCTATGGTAAAGTACATGTGCCTAGTATAGAGCCTGCAGCAGGTACAGAACCAACCCCTCCGTTCCCCTGAGCACAGACTGTCCTCTTCAACAATCCTGCACTGATGAAGACCCTTCAGGCTAACTGTGCTGCAAACGAGGCTCACTCACTCACTCACTCTCTTTCTCTGTCTCTCTCAAGCCTGCTCTCTGAAAGCCAGAACGTCTTTACTTTGAGGCTGGCAGAGATTCCAGTGCTCGAGAGCCTGGCTGTGCTGTGAGTTCGGCTCCCTGTAGATGTACCATCATGCGCTGTTAGGAGGATGAATGCGAGGTTGCGGGCGAACTCTGCAGTGTTGCGTCAGTGGAGCTCTCCGTGGTGTAGAGGGGAAAAGTCTTCATGTTCTTCTCCAGTTCTGTAATTTCACAAAACTCTATTGGTTCTGCGTCCCGGACTCTTCCCTTGGGCCTGTCTCGAATCACCTCCACTCTAGGGGTTGGCCTATATTCGTTTTCCAGACTTGCAAATCGCTATTTTTAGAGACCTCAGTAATGATGCTTCTGTTTGTATACGTAGAAGGTGATGCTCATTGGTCTGAAGCCTATACGACTAGATCTAGAACAATCTAGAACAATATGAAAGGCATGGATCTTAAAGAGCATGAATAGTGGAGAACGTTGTAGAACATTGGGCAGCATGTTCAGTAACAGTGTGAATGAACAAGAACACCTTCAGAAGTGTCAATGGGGGGAACATTCCAGAACAGTGTTAATGAGAAGAACGTTCCAGAACTGTGTTAATGAGGAGAACAGTCCAGAACAGTGTTAATAAGGAGAACGTTCCAGAACAGTGTTAATGAGAAGAACATTCCAGAACAGTGTTAATGAAGAGAACATTCCAGAACAGTGTTAATTGAGGAGAACGTTCCTGAACAGTGTTAATGAGAAGAACATTCCAGAACAGTGTTAATGAGAAGAACGTTCCAGAACAGTGTTAATGAAGAGAACGTTCCAGAACAGTGTTAATGAGGAGAACGTTCCAGAACAGTGTTAGTGAGAATGGCAAAAATCTACCAACAGCGCCCTCTGGGCTACATCCTACATACCTTGCATGTTAGTTTCATACCTGGGTACCACTCTGGAAAAAGGCTACCCATATTAGAAGTTTATTAAAGGTTATTAGTTTTGTCATAAACACTTAATAAAGCATTAATAAGCTGTTAATAAATAGGGCAAACCTGAACTTTTCCATATGATGATATGAGTACAAATTGAAGCTGACAGGTTTAGTCCTGGCTGATGGAAAAGGCAAAAGAAGATCAGTAAACGTAAAATTGGAAAAAAAATATATACATTTTTTAACATTACAAATTAATATGGGTCATTTTTGGGCTTTTAACAGTCACTGCTGGCTTTCTTATGTATCTGTCGTAATTGCTGTTTATGACCAGCAAGTAAATAAGCTTTAAAATAATAAACTGTAATATTATTAGCTAAAAAAATAAGCCCTCATTGAATTAAACGATAAGTTTTCATAATTGTAATTTAGCCACAAGGTGGCTCTGAATAGATTACAGCATCCCTGCTAATGGTCAAGTGTCTTGCGCTTGTATGAAAAAGCTTGAGCACCTGTATAAAGGTAATATCGATTTTCAAGGCTGTTGGAATTGACAGCCAGGCCCTAGACCCTAGAGTGATCACATGTTGGCCTGCCAGCAAAGAAATTGCCACCCACAGCCATGAGTCCAAGAAAGCATAGGTAACATTGTTCTCTTTGGTGGCCCTCTCTTTGGGTCACCCACTTGCCGCCCTTCCCAATCACCCCGCCCCCAACCCCCCATTCACTTAGCTTGACGCTAGCAAACACAGGCATATGTTAGCTAATGTAATAGACTGGGCAATTAGTGTTCTCATCCAAGCGTGCTGAGTTGACATTGCATTGGTAAAAGGATATTTGAGGTTTACTTGTCTCAGAGGATGCTTGTGCTAGCTTGGTAGCGTTGTGTTGCACTGGAGTGCACTAGCTGGCTTATGGGAAACGGGTGAAACCCAACAGCTGTTGACTTATCAGTAATGTTTTCAGCAAATCAGGAAACCTGCCCAGCAGATGTGTCTCAATACAGGAGCAGAATGTGGCCAATTAGTGCACTGTACACATCCCCATCACAGTGATGCCCGTCGACCTGTCAGCTAAAAATACCACAGATTGCTTCTTCCAGTCGGACGTTTTAGTGTCTGATTCCAGTTTGCATCCATTTTTGTCTCAGTTGTCGTTTACCATCAACTCACTGCTGTGTGTGTGTGTGTTCACAGTTGAGCGATGCATGAGCGTGATGCAGTCAGGCACTCAGATGGTGAAGCTGAAGAATGGCTCGAAAGGCCTGGTACGCCTCTTCTACCTGGACGAGCATCGCTCCTGCATCCGCTGGAGACCTTCCCGCAAGAGCGAGAAAGCCAAGAGTAAGTGATAACCCCCCCCACACACACACACACACACACACACACACACACACACACACACACACACACACACACATTACAGGCCTCATGCCATGTCCTAAAAAGAGGAACACAGGCCCAAACATAGCCCCGTGTTCGGTGACACTTAACCAAGGTAGGTTAGTGTTAGGAGTCTTGCCCTAGGACTCTTACTGGTATAGCTCAGCATAGTCACCCAGACTAGGATTCGAACCCCAGTCTCCCACACATAGAGGTAGCACCCTGAGTAGTGGTGTTACCCACTGAGCTACACCAACTACTCATTATGTTCATAAATATCCATTATGAGATTGATCGGTAAGTGTGGCTGCTGAGCTGAGCTGGTTGAAGTAGCACCAGTTAGTGCCAGAGGTCCCTATATCCTATGTAGCACACATTTCAGTTCAATTCACATTTTCAGACCTGTTTTGGACCACACTGTCTGGTTCCAGACATTAGACAAAACAAATTCCTGTCTGATGTTGTTTCATTGCCCCGCCCACTTTTATAAAGCATGTCAGAATAAAAGTCCTTTGTTTTTGTTTGTGTGGCCCACATTCAAGGAAGTAGGAACTTGCGGAAAATATTTTATCTATGATTTGCATTAGATTATGCTGATTACTTTAAAGTTGCCGTATTTTGCAGCGTGATTTTTATTGTAAAGTTTT
>JAMWET010007444.1:32500-47500 GCA_024036415.1 Prochilodus magdalenae | reverse complement strand
TATTATTTATTATGATAATTTGTCTGAATCTGACTGTAGTCGTTCAAAGTTCTTTCTGAATCTGACTGTAGTCCTACAATGTTCTTTCAAAATTCGACTGTGGTCCTACAATGTAATTTCTCAATTCGACTGCAATCCTACAAAGTTCTTTCTGGATCTGACTGTAGTCCTACAATGTTCTCTTTAAATCCAACTGTAGTCCTACAATGTTACCACTGAATCCAACTGTGGTTGTACAAAGTTCTTTCTGAATCCGACTGTAGTCCTACAAAGTAATCTCTGAATCTGACTGCATTCCTACAAAGTTTTCTCTGAATCTGACTGTAGTAGTACAATGTTCTCTCTGGATGTGACTGTAGTCCTACAATGTTCTCTCTAAATCTGACTGTAGTCCTACAATGTTTCCACTGAATCCAACTGTAGTTGTACAATGTTCTTTCTGGATCTGACTGTAGTCCTACAGTGTTCTCTTTAAATCCGACTGTAGTCCTACAAAGTAATCTCTGAATCTGACTGTAGTTGTACAAAGTTCTTCCTGAATCAGACTGTAGTCCTACAATGTTCTTTCAAAATCTGACTGTAGCCCTACAAAGTAATCTCTGAATCCGACTGAAGTCCTACAAAGTAATCTCTGAATCCGACTGTAGTAGTACAAAGTTCTTTCTGGATCTGACTGTAGTCCTACAATGTTCTTTGTAAATCTGACTGTAGTCCTACAATGTTCCCACTGAATCCGACTGTAGTAGTACAAAGTTCTTTCTGGATCTGACTGTAGTCCTACAATGTCCTCTCTAAATCTCACTGTAGTCCTACAAAGTAATCTTTGAATCCAACTGTAGTTGTACAGTTCTTTCTGAATCCGACTGTAGTCCTACAATATTCTTTCAAAATCTGACTGTAGTCCTACAAAGTAATCTCTGAAACTGACTGTAGTAGTACAAAGTGCTTTCTGGATTTGACTGTAGTCCTACAAAGTTCTTTCTGGACCTGACTGTAGTCCTACAATGTCCTCTCTAAATCTGACTGTAGTCCTACAATGTTCTCTCTAAATCTGACTGTAGTCCTACAAAGTAATCTCTGAATCCGACTGTAGTAGTACAAAGTTCTTTCTGGATCTGACTGTAGTCCTTCAGTGTTCTCTCTAAATCTGACTGTAGTACAACAATGTTCCCACTGAATCCGATTGTAGTCCAACAAAGTTCTTGTTAAATCCCACTAAAGTCCCACAGAAATGAATCCGAATCTGACTGTAGTCCTGCAGAGCTCTCTCTGAATCCGACTGTAGTCCCACAGAGTATTCCGTTTTAATCTGAGTGTATTTGACAAATTTCCGTCTGAACTTTCAGCCGGAGAATGCCGGACTGTGATCAAACAGACTTCTGCCTGAGCTCCACCATAGTCTAACAGAATTCCCTCCGAGTCCGACCATACCAGTGAGAACATTCTGTCTGCAGCTGACTAACGCTAATCAAAGACAGAACAAACCTCTCCTCCTCACATCTCTCCTCTTTTGTTGTGACTCATGAACTGAATGCGTACGAAGCCTCAGTTTTGCTAAACACGGCACACGCCATACGCCTGCTGACACAGTTAGCAAAACCTTCACATCATCTATGACACACTTCCTGCACACTCATGCTTGTACACTCACACATGCAAACAAAGCTCGAGTACACACGCGCACACTCTCCCGAATGCTGGGTATTGTGTTTGGCGCAGTAGAAAGCAGGTCCCGGCTTGACTTTGCCTTTGATGGCTGATGGAGACTGACATGGACCTAGAAGCACCGCAGCCTTTTCGTTGGAGGGCAAAAAATGACTGGCCAACACACAAACATGCACCATAGAACAACAACCGAACAAACACATTCCCAAACACCCACACACATGCACACGCCAGGCACTTGCAGTGCTGTGAAACACCACCCGTCCACTGGTTTAATACCCATCCCAAACAGGGATTCATTTTTCAGAATCCTAATGCAAGAAAAAAGAAGAGTTGTGCTTAACCACCGTTTGGACTGGACATTAAATGACCCCAGTAGCCGCTGGGAATTAAACTCAGTATGCTGTTGCACTGCTACAAGCATCCCGTACCCGCAGTGCAATGCAGTGTGGTCTATGATCAGTGTACTGGACACAACTGAAGCTGTTCATTCTGTTGCAGCTGCAGCTGGGGGACATTCAGAGCCAGCCTGGCCTGAACTGACCCCTCCACCTGGATGCTCTCCCATTGCCTCTCAAAGTCACAGATGCTTCATACAATCTCTCGCACTGTGTCACTGTTCCAGCTCCAAATTCGAGTTCAACCACACTCCATCAACAGCTCTGTTGACAGAACAGCTTTGGCCAATATGGCCATATTCTGGCAACAGATTTATTTAATTTACATATTATTTAATTTCAGTAAATATCCATTGCTATGATACGTATGTACATGTTGGTGGTTTAACTTGCTTTGGGAGCTGACCACACACCAATGAGCAACGTTCTGCGTTATGCCCTTCCAGTTTTACACCACCATAAAGAGACTGTAGCACTGTTTTTGCCCCAATCTGTTTTATTTCTGAGCCATGTTCCTCAAAATAACAGCATTTTTTACTCCTATAAAGTTAACATTAAAAATAGCTAGCTGGCTAACTGACGTAGCAGCTTGTGCTGCTGCAAGTGAATGGCTAGACTTGCATCACGTCTGGGAGTCTGGGTCAACCCTACATTCACACAGGCAGCTGACAGAGAGGCAAGCAACAAGTCAACAAGTAGTAAGCGACTCCGTGACAGGCTGCCGAGTCGAGTTCAGATTTTCTTAACTTATTATGGCATGGTGAAGCGACACTGCAAACGATCGGCTTCAACAAATTCTTTGGACCACTCGTAGACACAGGGGTTGGCGTAGCTCAGCAGGTAACACCACTACCTGCCAGGAAACCACCGCCATGCTGGGGTTCGAATCCCGGTCTGGGTGACTATGCTGTGCTACACCAATAAGAGTCCTTGGGCAAGACTCCTAACCCTACACTGGCCCACCTGTAATATGATTAACCCTGTAAGTTCCTACCAGCATTTGGTTCCAGTTCTCAGCAGTGTGGTGGTAAACATGGAGGAGAAGCTCATAACCGCTGTTTCTTCTTTCTCCAGTTCATATGATGCACATATACATTTGAAGAAAGTGCTGGATATTGTTGGTGTCTCTGGGTATTTAAGTTACTTGATAACTAGCATGCTAACCGGCCAATGAGGCTAGCCACGAATGCAGGCAGTTCGATTTCCATACAAAATTGTTTGTTTGTCAATAATATGTACTTTAAAAACTGGCTAGCTTTCCTGGACCTTGCACATGCTCACACGGCACAACGCGAGCAGCCTCAAACACACCCACAGGAGATAAACTTGGGGCGATGTAAGCGACTTGTCGTCTGCCAGTGTGAACGTAGAGTAGGAGTCTAAATGCTGGGAGTCGGAATAGCAGGAGAGAACCGGAGTTTGAGCAGCGGGAGTTAATTACCAACTTTAAACACCACCACCACCAAGTGCTGCAGCACTTAAGGTGGAGTGGAAAAGTCCAAAAAAGTTGCTGGGGAATCCGAAGCCATTTCAGCCTCCAACAACTTGGAGGTTGTCATGGTTAAAACTGAAGTGAAGCTGGGGAGCTGATTCTGTCGCCTCCCACCAGCTTTCCCAAGTTATAGTCAGGTCTAGTTCCACTTGGTAGCTAGCTCTCCTAATATCGCACAAAGCTACCGAGGATGGGAGGCTAAGGGCTAACAAATGCTTGAAGGCTAGTCATGTAAAGTGCCACCTTATCCTTTTTAGCTGCTGTTAATGCAACATGATTGACAATTGGACATAGAAAAATGCTATCTAGCATGTTGCTAAACAATAGAGGAGTAGGTGGGCCATTTAGGCAGAGCAAGGCTGTGTGTACTCCGATATATTCCCAGCTGTAGCATCACTGGTGAACGAACTTGCGATCTCAAACAAATCTAATTTTAGCATTAGCATTAGCATTGTATTGCCCAGGCCTAAATTCCACCATAACTTTTACAAGCACTAGGACTCTTGGTCATCATAACACGACATCCAGGCCCTGAACTGCAGTCAAGGACATTAAGACATCAGAACAACCAACAGCAGTTAGGCGAAAGCATCAGGAGAGAGCTGTGCTGCTATTGTCAGGGCGGCCATTCCGTGCACGCAAACACTCAGATCCCTCTAATTGATTCGGACTGCACTCTGGCTCTGGCAGCAGTGGGAGCTCTCCTGTAGCCATTAAGCGCTGGCTGTGTTAGAGGCATAAAGAGGATGAGCTCATCGTGTAGTGTGGTGCACAGGCCTCTTAGGAAACTGTACACTCAGCATAAACCACAGAATACTAATCTAACGGTAATGTTAGGGCAGAGTTTTATGATCACAGGCATTAAGAAGTCATTACAAGTGACTGGAATTTATCCCCACTGTTTTGTATGCTAAAGGGTTTTTCAGAAGCAGCTGTTCAGAACAGCAGGATAAGTTTTCCATTTAGTGTAAATACCTAAAAGGACCTCTTATAGTGTCTGTGTGAGGGGGTGGAGCTAAACTGCTGTAGGCCTCAGACACAACAGAGAATACATGGGCATATTCAAGGACTGTATGGAATGGGGAGTGAATGGCATATCCTGAAACTTCAAGAGTGTTTAGATGAGTTCCTTTAATGCACATTATGATGCTTTGTTCACTCTAACTGGGAATGAAGTACTGTACTGTATACAGAGTTTTGATTGGATGCACGGCTTCGGCATAGTAACAGACTTTTTCAGATTTTCTTCCCATTAAAAAAGAATGAGATGAGAGGAAAAGTGCAGTAGAGTAGAACTGTACTTCTACTCAACTGAGAGACACTATTTCATATACACTAACATAGGATAGACCCCCAAGCACAAATTCAACCCCCCCCCCATAGAGTCCCATTCATTTTCAGCCCCATCCAAACCCTACTCTAAACAACACATAGAGGAGTGTGGGTTAGTGTGTGGCACAGGCTAAGGATTATTCATCCCTTGTTCTTTCCAAAGCAGCCATAGTAAAGCAGGAAGTGGAGAACATTTAGGATGTGCAACCATTCCATCTTTCCTTCAGGAAATGCCCTTCTCTAATTTATAAAAAATATTGTTCTTAACTATGAAAAAAAAAAATATCACCAAGGTTTACTGAGGGAACCATTAATAACTCAATTTTGCAACCACCTGGGCTACCATAGCATGGCAACCACCTGAAATACTATGGCAATGGCCTAACAACACCATAGAAACCAACTGGGATATTAACATAGCATGATACAGCAACACCTTAGCAACCATCTGGGATTTCATAGCAATGGCTTAGCAACACCATAGAAACCACCTGGGATATTAACATGGCATAGCAACACCATATCATGATTATAGCATGAAATAGCATGACATAGTAACACTTTAGCAATCATCTGGGATATCAGAGCAATGGCCTAGTAACAACTTAGCAACCACAGGAAAGCCAGAATACTAATGGTAATGGTGAAGCAACATCTTAGCATCTACGGGGAATTCAATAACATGAGCTAGTAAAACTTTAGCAACCACATGGAACACCACAGCAGTGACCTTGGATTAATATCGCAAAACAAAAGTAACAACAACCCTGGGGTTGTTGTTGTTAAGGCGACACCTTAGCAACCATCTGGAATATCATTGCAATGACTTAGCAACACCATAGAAACCACCTGGGATATTAACATAGCATAGCAACACCTTAGCATGGTTATAGCATGAAATAGCTCGACATAGAAACACTTTAGCAATCCTCTGGGATATCAGAGCAATGGCCTAGTAACAACTTAGCAACCACAGGAAAGCCAGAATACTATGGTAATGGTGAAGCAACATCTTAGCATCTACCGGGAATTCAGTACCATGAACTAGTAAAACTTTAGCAACCACCTGGAACACCATAGCAGCAACCTTGGATTAATATCGCAAAACAAAAGTAACAACAACCCACGTCTAAGGATGGAGAACAGTTTGTGGTCTTCTTCTTACATTCATCGCACAGCACCATACTCACAGAACATACTCGGTTCCCAGTCTTCAGCTGAGAAGCATGATGCACAGAGTACACTCCTCTATAAGCATGTCCTCGTATTTCAGCCCAGCTTTCTCAAAGCTCAGCTTTACCTTGTAAAGCTTGTTTTCCTTAATCCTGATTGGACGTGGATGAAGCAGACGTTCGAGGAGGCTGATAAAAACGGAGACGGGCTTCTAAACATCGACGAGATCTACCAGCTGCTGCACAAGATGAACGTCAACCTGCCCCGCCGCAAAGTGAAGCAGATGTTCCAGGTGAGTGAGGGGAGCTGGGTTTAAAAGCCCCCCAAAAAAACTTTATAATGGAAACATTGCTGAAGTTCAAAAGGAGGAACACCTTGCTGGTGTTTTGTCAGAGCAACTGTGAATGAAAGTTATGCAAAAACCTAAATTTCATCCAGCCTAGACTTCTTATAGAGAAGATGATGGTCTGTATTGACAAGGAAGCATGAACCGAGCTCCACTACCAGTCAGAGATTTAGATACACCCAACTATATGGATATAGTTGGTGGTCTTAAAGACTCTACAGACTCACACTTAACAGCTCCAACTGATTCTGGACCAGTCCACATCCTGATACACCACATCTACTCCTGATGTACACAGTATGATACTCCTCCATATCTCCACCTCTAATATATATTCAGTGGTGTAAAAACTTTGATCTCTTTTTCTATCCAGTGTAAAAGCTCTAGTCCTCCTTTCAGCTTAGTGAATATTCATGATGGACCGACCAATAGAATCGCTCCAAACCTGCTAAGTAATAAAGCTTCTATCAGCTCCACTGCAGGTTAGGAAAGCTGGTTCATCCTCCTGTAAAGCTCCATTCTGGAGGTGGTTAAGGTGACGTGTATAATTCCATGGGGGCTATATTATAGTTTGATGTCTTCACTTTTATTCTACAGTAAAGCTTTAAGATAAAAGCAAGGAGAACCTTCTATGAGCAGTCGTGTGTAAACTTCGCAGTCATGTTTGATTGTACCTCTTCTAAAACAGTCAGTGACAAGCACTTACTGTATACTGTCCATTCAACAATGTGTGCATCTTGTGTACAGTGATAGACAATATAGCACACAGACACCTCCAGTTGCATGCACACCTACATGCGCATGCAACAGCTGCTCGGTTTGTGGGTCCGTCGCTGAATTCCTGGAATGGATCTTCAAAAATGGACAAAAACACAGACAGCTTTTAGGCTTCAAGATGGTCGCTACTGTTTTAGCTACCCAACAGACTACCCAACATTAGCTTCACACCTGTCTGCAAACTACAAGTGATAAAATGCCAATGCAAACACCTTGATTTTAGCTACCTCGATACTTGTTTGGAGCAGCTCTCCAAACGTTGGTTTCCCATCTCGCCCATAACCTACGGATAAGGATTTCCTTGGCAGATTCTGAAACCAATTTAATAAATCTAACGCACATTTTAACACAGCAGAGAAAAGGTAGGATATGTACTCTCCAGATCTCCAAAAAAAGATAGGGCTGTACAGTTATATGCAATATAGAATAGAATGACCAATAACCAGATTGACCAAGTCCTATGAGAGAAACCGCCCCATAAGTCTGAGTGAAACTCAGCCACTGTTACCAGTGAAACTCAGTGGCGACTCTGCTAGAGGCTTCCAGTGATGATCTAATAGAAAGAGTCAGAGGCACGTTCAGGGTTTTGTGAGGCAGATTAAAAAATGTCTGATTGGTCTGTGATTAAATAGCAGGATCATCAGACGGGTCAGCGCCACCCAGGCAAAGCTTCCCCATGGCATACGTGATGGGGGCTAGATAAAAAGATGGTGTCTTGTTAAACGGTCGTTTTCAGAAGTTGTTTGGCATTCTTTGGAAATGTTGTGTTGTGTGTGTGTGTGGTTGAGTCTGCGATGCTGTTTCACAGTATGAACCATCGTGTGGCGCAGGAGTAAATTTGGCCATCACATAGTACATCTTCTTGCTGGTGGCTACAGGACGTATACAAAATCAGTTTGACTCCAAATCAAATAACTTCCAGACATTAAACGCCACAGATCAAAGTCCCGGGGAATTTGTCTGGATGTTTGTCTGTTTGTAGTTAGTGTTAGAGGAAGCCTATGTATCCTCTGTGTGACCAGTGCTGTATATGTTCCTACCACTCTATTAGAAACACATATCTAGGAACTGAGGAAGGGAGCATACGGTACTACAGTAGCAGAGGTAAATTGCACACACCACCTACCTTACTTCCTATTGGTCGGCGCCATATTGCATCGTTTCTAATTTGCATAAACTCATACTTAGCTGAGCTGTGTTGCATTGCGGTGTCCAGATACTTGGTTTAAGCTGAGCTTTTGTCACCAGAATTTGCTTGGCTGCTTTGTAGTGTTGTGCCGCTGCTGGTGTGAACGGAGGGTTAAAGCCGGAAAGCTCCTCCTCAGTCTCGCTACCAAGCTGTTTGTGCTTGTTTGCATTTCTAGGAGGCGTTTAGGTGAATCTGTCATGTGACACTTCCTTTATGTGTTATTTATTTTTATTTTCCGCAACAAAAAACTCACATTTAGACATTTAGGATATCATAGAGTGGTAGAAACACCCAAATCTGATAAGACTGCTTAGCAACAACCTCAGCAACAATGCCTTTACCCTGTCCATGCAGTGAAACACCTACATATCGTCGCTGTATCTCCAAAATGGTCATTTTCCTGGAGAGTGCAAAAACCAGATTGAATTTGAATGTCAGTCAATGGAACCAGATGGCCTTTCAAGCATGTTTTGGATATATCTGGTGATCCATCCATTACACCCAATGTAAACAGCAGCTCATACGATCAAATGATGCCGACCAAATAGGAGATACATGGTTTTTTTTGGACAGAGGACAGCGGGCACCCTTGCCTGGAGCGCTGGGCAGCCCAATTCATGGTGCCAGACGGGCAGTTTAGGTGGTGGATTGGTGCCTTGCTCAAGGGCACCTCCGCTGAGTCCTATCTTTTCAGGGGATAGACCCGGACACTTTCTGGTCACAAGGTGGGTACCTTAACCCTTATCCTACAACTGGCCTTAACAACTTACCAACATGTATACTGCTTTAGACATGCGGTTATATTATGATGACTGGTGAGGTATACGTTTCTATTCATTGTTGGCTGGGTTAGCCTTAAATCTTCCCTAAAGTGAAAGAGGTAAAGATAGAGCGCAATTAGACGTCTGGGCTGAGCAGCATTGGGGAACCACTAAACTGCTTAATGATCTTATATATCATCGCTGTCCAAAGAAAAACAGGTATCTCCAAAATGGCAGCTTTACGGGAGAGGCCAAAACGTTATTTAATTTGAATGGAAGTCAATGGACCCAGACGTCTTTCCAAGCAGTTTTGGGCCATTTCTGTTGGTCCATTCTTCATGAAAGTTCCACACAGTGTAAACAGCAACTTATGTGATCAAATGAAGCATAAAAGTTAAAATCAACAAAAATGGAGATACATGTTTTTCTTTGGACAGCGACGATATATATATAAATAAATAAATACAGATAAATATTATATATAAACATGTGTATATTATAAATGTAATAAATGATATAAATAAAATTATCTCGTCTCTTAGCAGCTTATGGTGCCTTTTCGTTTATAAGTGTATAGGTTCAACTCAAAAGCCTCTCTAGAACGTCAAGCCAAATTTACATTCACTGTGAGTTCTCCTCAGGCCTCCATTAGCCATGCGCTCTGAGCTGCCTTTCCAGTAATCCCTAATGTATCTTTATTGAAGGTGTGGTCTGAAGTCATTTCTAAGGTTTACTCAAAGGCTGTTTAGATAGTACAAGAATTGCATTTCTTTCATTTTTAAAGGGAGAGAATGAAAGCCTTTGTGTGTTACTAATAATTACCCAGGTTAGGTAGAAGATTAGGGATGTTGATATTATTCATTTCCTCCACTCTCATCATTAATTCATCATTAATAAGATTTCCGTGGCTTTGGTTCAGTAATTCCTGACTCTTTAGGAACAAAGAGACTGCACTGCTGTCGATATTGAGCCCTGCTGGTAATCCTTGGGTCCTGAGGGCAGGGGTGGGGCAGAGAAAAAGAAAGGAAGAGTGGAGAGATGGGAGAGATTGAGAGAGAGAGAGAGAGAGAGAGAGAGAGAGAGAGAATGAGAGAGAGAGAGAGAGAGAGAGAGAGAGAGAGAAGGACAAGGAAGAGAGGATCAGAAGGCTTTGAGTGGATTTCTCCTCTAAGTCTTTTGTTCTATTAAGATAAACAAAAGGCTTTCTTCTGAAGACACAACATGCTAGTGTCAGTTTGTCTCAATTAGCGGTCTCTCAGCTCCTCTTTCATTCATCCTGTGCTAAGCTAACTATCACTGGGTACCTTGTAACACTGGTTATAGAGTCCAGCTGTGAGGCTGGTGGGGACTTGACAGGCTTACTGTATGTGCAGTGACAATGCAAGCTGTCAGTTCCAGAGTGTAGAAACCTAGAATCAGAACCAGAATCAGAATTAAGCTTTATATGCCCCAGTATATTCACACACACAGGGAATTTGTCTTTGTAGCTCATTGTGCACAGAGAGTGACCACATCACACACTGTACACACACACACACACACACACACACACACATACATAAACATAAACACACACACACACACACATACATAAACACACACACACACACACATACATAAACACACACACACACTTACATAAACACACACACACACGCACACACACACACACACACACACACACATACATAAACACACACACACACACATACATAAACACACACACACATACATAAACACACACACACACACACACTTACATAAACACACACACACACACATACATAAACACACACACACACACACACTTACACACACTTACATAAACACACACACACACACACATACATAAACACACACACACACACACACATACATAAACACACACACACACACACATACATAAACACACACACATACATAAACACACACACACACACACACTTACATAAACACACACACACACATACATAAACACACACACATACATAAACACACACACACACATACATAAACACACACACACATGCACACACACACACACATACATAAACACACACACACACGCACACACACACACACATACATAAACACACACACACACGCACACACACACACACACACACTTACATAAACACACACACACACACACATACATAAACACACACACACACTTACATAAACACACACACACACACACATACATAAACACACACACACACATACATAAACACACACACACACACATACATAAACACACGCACACACACATACATAAACACACACACATACATAAACACACACACACACACACACACTTACATAAACACACACACACACATACATAAACACACACACATACATAAACACACACAAACACACACACACATACATAAACACACACACACATGCACACACACACACACACACACACACAAACACATACATAAACACACACACACATACATAAACACACACACACATACACACAGACACACACACGCACAGACACACACACACAGTACGCACACACAATACACACACCCTAACACACGCCCACACATACACACACTCTGTATGGTCTGTACAGAGGAAGTGCTGGAGGGCTGGGGAGCTTCTTCTTTATACTGTTTTGGTTCATTAGTGGACTTTGCAAGATCATTGTGCTTCATTGAGCTCAGGCCATGAGCTCGTGGTCGGCCAGCTCAAGCTGTGTTCATGGTAGCGTTAAAGTTTTATGCGTTGATGGGAAGGATGTCCACCGAAAAGAGAAAAGAGAGAGTGCGAGACCCCATGAGAGCCAACCTCTCTCTGGAAGACCGAAGCGCAATCTTCAAAGCCCCAAAGTTTCTAAGTTTTATAAGACCCCAGTGATTGACGCCCTCCCATGTGGTCCACCATGATAATCAATATCTGCCCCTAGCCAATAACTTTCCCTAACAGCCGTGTATATTCAAGCATATAGCAATATGTTCCCAAGTTCTTGACTTCCTGTTTTCTGTGTGATGTCACAGGAAGCAGACACAGATGACCAGCAGGGCACACTAACCTTTGAGGAGTTCAGCGTGTTCTACAGGATGATGTCATTAAGACGGGACCTCTTCCTGCTGCTTATGTGCTTCAGTGAGAAGAAAGATCACCTGACGGCTGAGGAGCTCGGCAACTTCCTGCAAGTGGAGCAAAAGGTCAGTGGTCAACCTGATAGCACTTCCAGATTAGCGGGAGGGGGAGCCATTTCCCCCTCCAGTCTGAGGGCGTTGTAGCCCTTCGTTCTTAAACCAAGGCTTAGTTCAAAGTTACTCTTCAATAAAGCTACACCAACACCCTTATATGGCTATATGTTATTGCTAATCTGATGCACATAAGTTTTACTTACATGGAAATGGGTCCTTTGGTTGAGGTAAGAGTAAAGCTGAACAATGCCTACGCTGAGCCGCTGGACAACCAGGTTTTGCCCTTGGTCATCATCTAACTGAGAAAGATTCCTATCCCTGTATTCCAGGATGACAGTTCTCGCGTACACAGGGCTGCAAGGGTGACTGATTGGCATGATGAATATTCAGTAGCTTTCACACATCTGGAGTGGCCTGCAAAATTCACAGATTTGAATCCTATAAATCCAAAAAAAAAAAAAAAAAAAAAAAAAAAAAAAAAAATATATATATATATATATATATATATATATATATATATATATATATATATATATATATATAATATAATAAAAAATATATATATATATATATATATTTATATTTCGTATATTAAATATTTATTACATAGCTGTATGATATGTTGTTATAATATATCATAGTACAAAGTTACTTATATTTATATATGATATTTACTTACATTATAATATTATAAATATTATGTACTTGTATAACTTGAGTAATAACAAATATTATTTTTTATGTAAGTATTTAAATGTATATATAATATTAATTTATATTCTACTATTTATAATTAAAGTATTATGATATAAATAAATATTATATATAAACATGTGTACATTATAAATGGAATAAGTTGTTTGAATAAAATTACGAATATGAATAATATATAAAATAAAACATTTTTTAATTCCCGTAATTTATTGGTGCTCCTCTGAAGGCCTTGCAGGCTCTGTGGGTTCTCGCACACCTGCCGTTTGGGCCCTCGGTTTTTAGGTTATATAATCTGCAGGTTTTGAGGAAGGCATGAGGAATATTTGATGTGAAATCATTCTGTCTCCACGTCTCTGCCACGTGTGCGGTGTTATTAATGTGCGGTGTCAGGCTGTCAGGCTTGCTGGCTGGTGATCAGCTCTCTGCTGCCTCATAGCTCTTTTCCAGCCTGCTTTCTTGGAAAAGCCGGAGAGCTAGGAGCGCGCAGACTCTTCCGTCAGCCATCTCTGCCATCGCACGCTTGTCTTTCGTGCTTTGATGCTACTGGGACAGCAGGCCTTGGGCAGCAGGCTCCCACATATCTCATCTCTTCCCTGGATCTCTGTATTTGGCTCATTGCTCCCATTACAGGCTCCTTTTTAGACTTTGACATGTCAGGGGACTGTGTGTCAAAAGTTTGGGGACACCTTGACGTCTTCTGAAGCTGAATTGAGTGACTCTGGAGAACGATGGACGATATTTCAGCTCAACAGCAAAACAAGTATACCCTTCCATTCAGACCTTTTCCAGGTCTGTAAATCATACACTCATCATTAAAAGGATAGCTGCACCCAGAAGGAGGTGTGGGAGTGCAGTGGTGTTGGGAAGGAAGATGAAGGCTACCAGGATCAATAACTGATGAGACATTAAGACTGATATGATCAATATTTATGGAGCTAATTTATTTATCTCCCGGTATGGCTAACGCAACATGCCAGACGTCCCAGCATGGAGCTGTAGAGGTTCCTAATGGCGTCCTGTGATAATCCATCCCATGCAGCTTAAATGTCCTCACACAGTTCCTGCAGATGGTGCAGTAGGGGTGGAGGTGGAGTGACACCAGGTCTTCTGGACGTGTGGCAACAACTGATTCATCTTGGTGCTGACCACGGTGCCTCCACACACGGATTCGTTGGGCGTCTCCACCAAGACTAAAGCGGGACTCGTCACTGAAGATGCCCTGCTGCCATTCTGAGTCGCTCCATGACAGTCTGGCACGACACCATTCCGGTCTTTGGTGACGTTGACACCCCAATGGTCTGCATGCATGTGGTCTGGCATTGTGCAGCCATTGGCCAACATGACCAAAACATATGACCATATCCTCTACTGGACCCACCTGACACAATGCTCATTGTCATTGAACTGTCTGAGGCCTGATGATCTCAAACTTTTGATGGGCAAAGTGTGGGTTAGTTTTATGCCATCCGTTGCTTTGGTTGAAACTGCCCAGAGCTTTTGGAGGGTGCCCGGCGCACACGGGCAGAAAGAGAGTGCCTCTGTAAGGGGCTTTCAAACGGTCGGCCAGCTGCGGTCACAGACGGGCCCTGCTGCGCTTCTAAAAACAGCCTCTCTCTGTCCTTGATGAATAGAAAACAAGCAGGGGATAGAGAGAGACCTGATAGAGAGAGAGAGAGAGAGAGAGAGAGAGAGAGAGAGAGGCGTACAAGAAAGTGAGAAACAGAGAACAGACTGAGAAAGAAAGAAGACACGAATGGAAAAAGAGAATTCACAAAGTTAGGCTTGCAGGTAGTGTGTAATCACTGTGTCCACTCACTGTCCACTCTATTAGACACTCCTACCTTGCTGGTCCACCTTGTAGATGTACAGTCAGAGACGATAGCTCATCTGCTGCTGCACAGTGCAGTGTTGGTCATCCTCTAGTCCTTCAGTGGTCTCAGGACGTGGCCAACAGGAGGCTGGATAGTTTTAGTTGGTGGA
>JAMWET010007444.1:0-25000 GCA_024036415.1 Prochilodus magdalenae | reverse complement strand
TGTCTGAACACTGATGTGGCCTACATCCAGAAACTTGTCCAGCATGTCAAATGCCAAATCCAGTCACAGGTGTTTGTCCTGCTTGTGGAGGTGTTACATGCTATCACATACAGGTGACTTGTTATATCTCCACTGAGCTTGTATTTATTTAATACTACACAGTGCCAGTTATTATTGTTCATAAAGTAACAGAAATTATGAATACTAAATAAGTAAATGAATAAATAAAAATAAAAAATAAAATAAAAAATAAAAATAAAATAAATAAAAAAGTAAAAAAGTAAATAAAAAGTAAATAAAAAGGAAATTCATAAATTATGTATATAATTCCAAACATTGGAATGATACTTTATGATATGCATATATTAACATTATCTCCAAGCAATCAGATAACACGCCCACGTTCACATGGTCATCATGCCTGTATGAAAGGAGAGTAATTGTATTACTTCTGTGCTTGTGTGTGCAGTGGACTGTTGGGACGGTCCAGACGGCGAACCCATGGTCCAGCACGGATACACCCTCACCTCCAAAATCACCTTCAAGTCTGTCATCGAGACCATCAACAAATACGCCTTCGTCAACAACGAGTACGTACCGAAATGATGAGCAGCGTGTCAGCGGAAACATGACTCATACTCTAAACGAATCGAATGAGTCATTAGTTTGCAAATGAATTTCCATATCTCAAACAGGCCTGATGGTTCTGCGAAAGCATCCGCAGTACAGCGGCTGTTCGTTCGTGCCGCATGTCACTGGTAGAATTCACAGTGATGGCTTTAACTCCTAATTATGTGAAGCTTTGTTGCTGCTGCGTATTCCTTGATGTTGTTGTTGTTTCCTTGAAAGCTTCCACTGCTCCACTAACACCCCCAGCACAGGGAAAACTTGGTCAATGGGCTTCCAAGGGTACACAGGAGGCCAGAGGAAAACTGGCGGGAATGTTTAATGCATGGAGGATCCAATTCTAATTGAAATAAAAGAAAACACTATGTTATGTAGTAACACTGTTATGTACATACGGACTGTGTCCAGTCTGGGAGCAGCATAGCACCACCAGCAGAGCAGTACCTTCTAGGGCATTGGGTCGGGGGTGTATAGAGTACAACCAGGCATAACTGGCATAGTTAGTGCTGGGCTTTGAACCCACAACCTACTGGCTCACTTCACCTACTACCAGGCCACCTGCCACAATGAAATGTTTGCCTTCTAAAGCCTGAAATGTGGACGTTTCGTGGATGTATACTTTATATATTTATGTCACTGGAGGAATAGAGTCTTCTTAGGGTAGCCTAAACCCAATAATACTCTTTCCCCAATTCTGGGCCTGGCCAAAGATCTTCCAGTTGTGGTGGCTCCAGATTGGGGTCTCTAGTGATCTGTTAAACATTGCTTCTTTTTTTTTTCTGAACTAATGCTAATGCTAATGATTCAAGTTTCATGCTCGACCACACATGAGACGTAAGCAAGGATGGGCCTTATTGACTAACCCAACAGCCACAAACATTAAGTGAGCAGTGGTGTCCTCCATAAGTCATTCTGTTGGCGCCAGAACCATTGGCAGACGGCTGCACGACACATGACTACATGCACACAGATCATTATGATGGCTGCCCTTAACACCACGTCACCAGCACCAACGACTGCAATGGTGTCGTGCCAAACTGTCATGGAGTGACTCAGAATGGCAGCGGGTCATCTTCAGTGACGAGTCCTGATATTTACTTGGTGGAGATGACCAACGAATCCGTGGATGGAGGCACCGTGGTCAGCACCAAGATGAACGGTTTGTTGGTGTGTTCGTTAGGCCTGGTGTCACTCCACCTCCACGCCTACCGCACCATCTGCAGGAACTGTGTGAGGATATTCAAGCTGCATGGGATGGATTAGCACAGGATGCCATTAGGAACCTCTACAACTCCATGCTGAGAGGTCTGGCATGTCGCATTAGCAAACATGGCGGCCCGACACCATACTGGGAGACCCTAGTAGATAAGTATTTGAACACCCTGCGACTTTGCAAGTTCTCCCACTTAGAAATCGTAGAGGGGTCTGAAATTTTCATCTTAGCTGCATGTCCACTGTGAGAGACATAATCTAAAAAACAAAATCCGGAAATCACTATGTATGATTTTTTAATAATTTATTTGTGTGTATTTGAACACCTGTCAATCAGCCAAAATTCTGGCCCTCAAAGACCTGTTAGTCCGCCTCTAAAAAACTCCACCTCCACTCCACTTATTATTCTAAACTAGAAGCACCTGTTGGAGGTCGTTTAGCTGCATAAAGACACCTGTCCACCCCACACAATCAGTAAGACTCCAACTACTAACATGGCTACGACCAAAGAGCTGTCCAAAGACACCAGAGACAAAACTGTTGACCTCCACAAGGCTGGAAAGGGCTACGGGGCAATTGCCAAGCAGCTTGGTGAAAAAAGATCAACTGCTGGAGCAATTATTAGAAACTGGAAGAAGCTAAACATGACTGTCCATCTCCCTCGGACTGGGGCTCCACACAAGATCTCACCTGGTGGCGTATCAATGATCCTAAGAAAGGTGAGGAATCAGCCCAGAACTACACGGGAGGAGCTGGTCAATGACCTGAAGAGAGCTGGCACCACTGTTTCCACGGTTACTGTGGGTAATACACTAAGACGTCATAGTTTAAAGTGCTCTCATTTATTAGAGACTACTTAATACAACCTGATGTAATGTTAGTCCCCATTTCCTAAACCCTAATTGCTACTGCTACTACTTGGTGATGCGTATTGTGTAAAGCACCGCTAATAGATGTGCCCTTGTTCTGAAGTGTTACTGTCAGGTTTGAAATGGGAAGGTTCTTGTAGACGTATTGGATTAAGCCAACAGCACCGTTTCCTCAGGTCTCTTTCAGCGGCGTCATTATCCCACAGGTTAAACCGTAATAGACGATTTCATTTCGACAGCCGCTCAGGAGGCTACCCCTCTAAAGCCTTTGTCTTCCTCAGCGTGAGTCTGGCGGGGACGAGCCCCGGAGAGTCGCAGGTGACGTGGGACGGGTGTGGAATTAGATGGAGGAGCTTGTTGTGTATTATTCGGTGAATCCGAAAGCAGTAATAATTGATGAGATGTGGTGTAACGGAGGCATGGCTCGGTGCCAGCTCTCCGTCAGCTGCCAAAAAAGGCGCCACCTGTCTGTTTCTTGATGATAGTTTATCATTAGACAGCCACCTGCTTCTACTAATGGCTCGGAATAATGGCAGAAACCAGCCGTTTTACACATCACATGCAAATTACTCACATCATCCCCTCGACACCCAGAGTCTCTCTCTCTCTCTCTCTCTTTCTCTCTCTCTCCCTCTTTCTCTCTCCCTCTCTCCATCACTCCACTCTCTCTCTCTCTCTCTCTCTCCCTCTCTCCCTCTCTCCATCACTCCACTCTCTCTCTCTCTCCATCACTCCACTCTCTCTCTCTCTCTCTCTCTCTCTCTCTCTCTCTCTTTCTCTCTATTCATCACTCCACTCTCTCGCTCATTCGCAAACCATGGCCCTCCGTTCGAATCTTGTCTTGCACACCTTCTTTCTCTCTCTCACACACACACACACAAACACATGTTTGTATACATGCATTGTCAGGACACAGGGCCAGTCACGTGTGCCATATGTATGTATTACATGGCTTATGTAACATAATGGTCCGAAATTGGTGTAATAATGGGACAAGTTTGTACTAGTTTGGGCCCATTGAGTCCATTTATTATTAAACCTTTAGACAATGTATTTATACACTCAATATCAGAAGAACAGCTGCACCCAGAAGGAGGTGTGGGGGTGCAGTGCTGTTGGGAAGGAAGATAAAGGTCACCAGAAACAATATAATAATGATACATTTAGACTGATATGATCAATATTCATTGAGCTACACATACAGAAGTCGGTCCCTCAGTATGCCAGACATCTCGTTATGAAGCTGTAGATGTTCCGATGGGTGTCCTGTGATAACCCATCCCATGTAGCTTGAATATCCTCACACAGTTCCTGCAGATGGTGCGGTAGGGGTAGATGTGGAGTCACACCAGACCTTCTGGACGTGTGACGCATGATGACCGTTCATCTTGGTGCTGACCACGGTGCCTCCACACATGGATTCATTGGGCGTCTCCACCAAGACAAAAGTGGGACTCGTCAATGAAGATGACCCGCTGCCATTCTGAGTTTCTCCATGACAGTCTGGCACGACACCACTGCAGTCTTTGGGGACGTTGACGTGGTGTTAAGGGCAGTTGCTCTAATGGCCTTGTGCATGTGTCGTGCAGCCATTTGCCAATAGTGCTGGCACTAACATGCTGACTCATTGAGGAAATCACTGCTTTTGAATATCCACAGGTGTGGCTGTTGGATCAGTCAGGTTCAGCGATGAGATCCTTATCTCACCTATCCTTGGTTACATCACATGCGCCACCGAGCATGAATCATTTGCATGTCTCACAGTGTCAGACCTACCTACCAAGTTTCGTTTCTGGTGGTTGATCCCTTCTGGGTGCAGCTATTTGAGTGTATATGCTGCCTATATACTCACCAGCCACTTCTGTAGTTACAGCTGGCTGGTACTGGCTTTCTGCCAGATTTTCTGGCTTTACTTCCAGGTTATGAATCTCCCATTCCGCCACATCCCAAAATCACTCTATTGGATTAAGACCTGGTGACTGTGGAGACTATTTTGAGTTCAGTGAACTCACTTTCATGGTCATAGAACCACTTTGAAATGGTGTAAGCCTTGTGACACGGCACGTTATCCTGCTGGAGGTAGCCATCGGAAGGGTCATAAAGAGATGAACATGGTCAGCAGCAAAGCTCAGGTAGCCTGTAGCAGTTAAATGATGTTGAGTTGGTATTAAGGGGCCCAAAGTGTGCTGGAGAAAATATCCCCCACACCATTACACCACCGTTACCACCAGCCTGAACCGTTGATACAAGGCAGGATGCTCTTATGTTGCTTAGGTCCAATTCTGACCCTACTGCCTGAATGTAGTGTCGGAAATCGAGACTCTTCAGGACCAGGCTAAGTCAGGAAGTCTCTGTTGTCCAGTGTTGGTTTTAGCCTCAGTTGCCTGTGTTGGTGCTGACAGCCTCAGTGGCAGCTGGTGTGGACTTTGGCTGCTGTAGCCCGGCTGCTTCAAGCATGGACATAGATAGATACTCCTCTGCAGGCTTCTGTTGAAACAAGGGCTTATTTGAGTTACTGCTGCTTTTCTATCCGCTTGAATGAGTCTAGCCATTCTCCGCTGACCTCTGGCATCAACAAAGCTTTGTTGCCCAGAGTGCTGTAACTCATTGGATACTTTCTAAATTCTGGACCGTCTTTGTAAAGCCTAGAAGATGGTCTATCTGTCTAGAAGCCTGGCTATGCATGAAAATCCCAGTAGATCAGCAGTTTCTAAAATCCTCCTACCAGCCCGCCTATCTCCAACGGCCGTGCCACGTTCAAAGTCACATAAACCACATTTCCCTCCCGATTCTGATGCCAAGTTTGAACTTTAGTGGGTCATTTTGACCATGTCTATATGCCTACGTGCATTGATGCCCTGCCTAAAGATTGGCTGGTTAGGTATTTGCATTTAGAGGCAGTTGAACATGTGTATCCAATGTATTAACCAGTGAGTGTATATGGTGTTATGTGTATATGGTATGCTGTGTGTGTGTGTGTGATGATAGCTTTCCGTCAAAGTGGGGACATTTTAACACTGACCCCCTTCCCCCCACTACTCACTCCTCTGTATCCCCAGTCTGACTGAGCTGTCCCTCATCATGAGCTCAGCACCCACAGGGCTTTTCTGACTCTCTGACAGCCCTGACATTAAGGTCCTGCCTCGGGCTGGACCACATTTATTCAGCTCCAAGTGCGGAACAAAACATCATTTTTATTTTAATGAAAAGTTCCGATTGTGCTTCCCCGCCGGGCATTTCTGATGGGTATTACTGTATGTGCTGTGAAACGCATGGCATAAAATGACCTTTCAGCTTGAAGTGTGCACTTCCTGTCCAGACGCCGACTTCGCCTGGGCTTGTGATGTTTTCAGTGTCTTTAAATGTGCAACCTAATCTAGCCTTTGCTTCTACATGGGGGGGGAATATGAATATGAATATGGAGCTAAAAGAAGGGTAGCGCTCCAAAGCTCTAATTAAACACTCATCATCAAAAGAATAGTCACTGAAATAGAAGGAATCAATCGACAGGATGGATGGGTAGGATGGATTATGCCATGGCCAGGCATGGGATGTAGACAAGGACGGGCTTTATCATATGCCCTCCATGAGTCATTCTGTTAGGGCCAGCTTCAGTGGCAAACCTGACTGTCCTTGACACCACAATGTCAATATCCCCAAAGACTGCAATGGTGGTGCCAGACTGTCATGGAGTGACAGAATGGCAGCGGGTCATCTTCAATGACGAGACGCTTCTTTGTCTTGGTGAAGACCACCAACGAATCTGCGTGTGGAGGCACCTTGGTGAACACCACATTGAGCATCCAGAAGGCCTGGTGTCACTCCACCTCAACCCCTACCACACCATCTGCAGGAACTGTGTGAGGATATTCAAGCTGCATGGGATGGATTATCACAGGACACCATTAGGAACCTCTACAGCTCCATACCGAGACGTCTGGCATGTTGGGTTAGCAAACATGGCAGCCCAACGCCACACTGAGAGACAGAGTTCTGTATGTGTAGCTCAATAAATATTGATCATATCAGTCTAAATGTATCATCAGTTATTGATCCTGGTCACCTTTATCTTCCTTCCCAACAGCCCTGCAATCCCACACTTCCTTCTGGGTGGTAAAGGGAAGGCAATGTGTTGGTGCCCCCAGTGTTATTGAGCTACAGACTGAACAAGAGTTTTGCCTATATTCCATGGACTTTGTTTGTGGGCGGAGCATAGATAGGTCAAAACAAGAGAGACAGCGACCAGTAGCAAGTGAACGTGAAATGAATATGATGTCTGATGCAGAAAAAGAAAGCATGAGCCATGGTCAGTTTTCTCTCTCTCTCTCTCTGTTTCAGGTACCCCGTCATCCTGTCTATAGAGAACCACTGTAGCATCCAGCAGCAGAAGAAGATAGCTCAGCACCTGAAGGAGATCTTTAGGGAGAAGCTGGACGTGGGAGAACTCCTCCACAGAGATTCCAAACAGTTGCCCAGTCCCAACAGCCTGAAGGGGAAGATCTTAATAAAGGTGTGACACCCGAATGCGTACTCTCCCAACACGTAGCTCATGAAACACGGTTTGTTAGATGAATAATAATAAATGTAATAAATAAATACAGCATGTTTCATTTTAATTACAAGACCTTAAAAAGAATAAACACACTGGGGGCATGAAATACCCTCCCCCTGGTCTAAATGAAAACTAACAGTACAATTACGAATGACAGGAGAAGAGCCACAGTACTCTAGAACCTGCTAGTGTTCCATGGAATTGCAGCCATTCTTGAACATGACCTTCTACCAGCTGAGCCATTTTGCTTTCTCTCGTTCCCTTTTATCAAATTATTCCTTTATTTTAAAGGAGCTTTTCACGGTTTACTTGCTTACACACACTTATCATCAGAACATGCCAGCGGGGGTCTTCAGTCAGACTATCACTACAAACACATATATTTCTTATTAGAAGAAACACATCCCACCATAATCTTCCGTCTCCAAGCCTTTGTGTTCTTGTAGTTGTAGATAGTTATGTGTAGTTATATATAAAACCATATAAGGTGAGCAAAAAGATCAAATTTGTTTTGATCTTCTATTTTGCAACCACAGAAATTTGGCAACAATCAAAAAAAATTTACATTTACATTTACGTCATTTAGCTGACGCTCTTATCCAGAGCGACTTACAAGGTTAATCATATTACAGGTGGGCCAATGTAGTGTTAGGAGTCTTGCCCAGGGACTCTTATTGGTAGAGCACAGCATAGTCACTCAGACCGGGATTCGAACCCCAGTCTCCCACATGTGGTGGTGGCTCCCTGGCGGGCAGTGGTGTTATCTACTGAGCTACACCAACCGTGGGCTCCCCTCTTTGGGGAAGAACCTAAAAAATGTTCTTCTTCTATTTAAAAAAAAAATTAAGAACGATCAATATTATTTTGGGTGTAACGCTCAAGTCCTCCATATTTTACCATACTGCTGTGTGTATTGCTGGACGAGTGACACAGATGCACACAGATAAAGGTTTAACCATGGGGTTTATTAGCATTAGGGTGGTCTGAAAGTCGTCAGTCAAAACACACCACATTAAAGAACCCATAAAGGAAACCCTAAAATGAGTTGATAACCAGGTCAAGGTGAAAACCAAAAGTCAACCAGATGAGCAAACAGACCAGTTGGTAACTCTATACATTAAGTTCAACAACAGTCTGATCGGATGAGCTGGGGGGCGTGACATTGTGGTGTCAGCAAACGTTTATGGCCTGGTTGCACCTGCATTAGATTTAGACTTTCAAACATCTTAACTCTCAGCTCTAAAAAAGCTATGGCTACCATAGCTTCGGTTTGGTGTTCAAGCAGAAACGGGCTGGGCCGAAACTGTAGTTAAAGCAGCTACACATTTTGGTTGTCAAGAGAAAATAATCTCACTGGACCAAAACCGACACACCAAGTAGCATGTAACACCTTCACGAGCACCAGTAACAGCTGAGACTGGATTGGGCATGGACTGGACGAGTTTCTGGATGTAGGCCACATCAGTGTTCAGACACTCTGGCATCAAAGAATTGGTCAGTTGGTCCAGATTTGGTGGATGCCTTCCCTGGCACAATTCCGAGGAGAATTCCCTGTAGACTGGGATTTTAGCCACTGCTGGTAGACCCGTATGACCGTACGCTTCCATACACCTGCAGATTCAGCTACTTCCTTCACACTATGGTCTTTGGCCACGCCCACATGCTCAGTCACTCCTTTTAGCCAATCATTAACATCTGCTTTGGAGACATTTTTCACACATGGTACGAGACATTCCCTGCACTGTAGCACCTCCTCTCAATCTATGGATCCCGTCACTCACACTCCGGAGGTAGTTGTAGCCCATCATCCTCAAATAGCGCCCTCAGCAAGAGCCTAAAGTTACTACCACCTTCAACACACAAGGTGACTAATGGTTGGTCCAGTGAGCTTATTTCCATGGAATGCGAAAGGTCAGTGCAAACTGCTGTTACCTTTCCATGGTAACGTGTTTATAGATTGGTTATAAACATGTTATTGAATATATATAAATGACTTTGCATATTAATAAGAACAAAACATTTACCATGTACGTAACTCATAAGTAACTGTAAATCTCTGACGGATCATCGTATGGTGCCTCCAGTCCTGGTTGTGGTGACCTACTGCCCTGCTCACCTGACTGTTTCCTCCTGAATCACCAGCTCATTTATAAGCCCTTGAATGAGGTGTGCTTGCACGGGGAGTAACGTGAGCATTGCGGCCCTGAGCACTGACCTCGACAGCACTGTCTGGTAGAGTCCCAGGGAGGTGTTGACAGAAACAGGGCAGCACAGGTTTTCACACATCATTCTAGGCAACAGGGTGCTGGACGCTGGCTAAAGTGGGTTAGGACAGATGGCAGCGCCAGCCGGGCTCTCTGTGGGACCATCGCAAATGAGGGGCTGGGAATGGCTGCCTTCTGAAACCAAGACAGGCCCCCCTCCAGCCAATTACAGATCCCGTTGTATTACTCTTCTAGCTACAGAGCTCCTGTTATTTACTTTTAATGAACTTTCTTATGTCCCCATATGAAGTATATATGAGCTTACATGCCTCATCCTGTGAATCATTTCTCAGTCACAGCCTGTAGGGGATGAAGTACTCAAACCATGGTGTTGAGTTAAAGTAGAGATACCCAAATTAAAATACTCCTCCAGTGTCAGTAGAAGTTCCTCCCTTTAGACCTCCACTGGAGTAACAGTACTAAAGTATGTACCTCCAGATGTACTGAAGTATGGAGAGTAACAGGAGCATAATTTATTACGGCTCTAATGTCCTATTATCATTTCTGAAACAAGACTCTTCATCAGCTCAGTGTAGGTGATGCACACTAACACATTACACTTACTGAGTTACTGTACACCAACACACTACTTACAGTACACTAACGCATCACTCTTACTGAGTTACTGTACACCAACACACTACTTACAGCACACTAACGCATTACACTTACTGAGTTACTGTACACCAACACACTACTTACAGCACACTAACACATTACACTTACTGAGTTACTGTACACCAACACACTACTTACAGTACACTAACGCATCACTCTTACTGAGTTACTGTACACCAACACACTACTTACAGCACACTAACGCATTACACTTACTGAGTTACTGTACACCAACACACTACTTACAGCACACTAACGCATTACACTTACTGAGTTACTGTACACCAACACACTACTTACAGCACACTAACGCATTACACTTACTGAGTTACTGTACACCAACACACTACTTACAGCACACTAACGCATTACACTTACTGAGTTACTGTACACCAACACACTACTTACAGCACACTAACGCATTACACTTACTGAGTTACTGTACACCAACACACTACTTACAGTACACTAACACATTACATTTACTGAGTTACTGCACACCATCACACTACTTACAGCACACTAACGCATTACACTTACTGAGTTACTGTACACCAACACACTACTTACAGTACACTAACGCATTACACTTACTGAGTTACTGTACACCAACACACTACTTACAGCACACTAACACATTACACTTACTGAGTTACTGTACACCAACACACTACTTACAATACACTAACACATTACACTTACTGAGTTACTGTACACCAACACACTACTTACAGTACACTAACACAATACACTTACTGAGTTACTGTACACCGACACACTACTTACAGTACACTAACACGTTACACTTACTGAGTTACTGTACACCGACACACTACTTACAATACACTAACACATTACACTTACTGAGTTACTGTACACCAACACACTACTTACAGTACACTAACACATTACACTTACTGAGTTACTGTACACCAACACGCTACTTACAGTACACTAACACATTACACTTACTGAGTTACTGTACACCTACACACTACTTACAGCACACTAACGCATTACACTCACTGAGTTACTGTACACCTACACACTACTTACAGTACACTAACACATTACACTTACTGAGTTACTGTACACCAACACACTACTTACAGCACACTAACACACTACACTTACTGAGTTACTGTACACCAACACACTACTTACAGTACACTAACGCATTACACTCACTGAGTTACTGTACACCTACACACTACTTACAGTACACTAACACATTACACTTACTGAGTTACTGTACACCAACACACTACTTACAGCACACTAACACACTACACTTACTGAGTTACTGTACACCAACACACTACTTACAGCACACTAACACACTACACTTACTGAGTTACTGTACACCAACACACTACTTACAGCACACTAACACACTACACTTACTGAGTTACTGTATACCGAACACCAGGTCATAAGGATGAGTAGATCATAAGGATGACAGCAGGGAGGCAGTCCGGGGTTTTAATGACCACTAAAGCAATCTCTGAGCTTCACACAGGAGAGGCTCTCCTCCTAAAGAGGCCGCCAGTCTTCAGACAGGAGTGCGTCCTGTGGTTTGGGGTTTTGGGTGAAGCTAATTTGCAGCCCCCTGTGAGTGAATGTGTGAAGTGAGCGTTAAGCGTCTGGGGAGAGTCTGAGTATCAACAAGTGAAAAATGAGCCACGGCTGCCCTGCGGGACAGTGCTACGCTCTGCCAGGCGTGTTTACTGAGACCCAGTGGAAATGTAAGGCCTTTAGAGCACAACTGTTAGCTGGATGATTACCCTGTTACTGAGAGCAGATGGTGAACTAATGACCACTTATTTTCCTCAACCACATGCGCACACGATCTCCTTAGGCCATTTTATCAGGATGACGCCCAGATAGAGTACTGGGCAAAAGTCCGAAACCAACCTTTAGTCACTGGACTTTCAAGAGCGGAAAAAGCCAAAGGGGAAGAAGTGGGGGAGAACAGTGGGTTCCAAAACTGGACTTCATAAAATGATTAAGAATTGATGGTTGGTGTAGCCTAGTGGGTAACAGCTGCACACCCCATACTATAGACTAGGTTTTGATTCCCTACTGGGGCTGTCACTCTGCACTTTACCAGCAGGGGTCATTGAGCAAGACGCCTAACACTACCATTGTCTAACAGTGTGTACCACAACACACTACTTACAGTACACTAACACATTACACTTACTGAGTTACTGTACACCAACACACTACTTACAGTACACTAACACATTACACTTACTGAGTTACTGTACACCAACACACTACTTACAGTACACTAACACATTACACTTACTGAGTTACTGTACACCAACACACTACTTACAGTACACTAACGCATTACACTTACTGAGTTTTTGTACACCAACACACTACGTACAGTACACTAACACACTACACTCACTGAGTTACTGTACACAAACACACTACTTACAGCACACTAACGCTTTACACTTACTGAGTTACTGTACACCAACACACTACTTACAGTACACTAACACATTACACTTACTGAGATACTGTACACCAACACACTACTTACAGTACACTAACACATTACACTTACTGAGTTACTGTACACCAACACGCTACTTACAGTACACTAACGCATTACACTTACTGAGTTACTGTACACCAACACGCTACTTACAGTACACTAACGCATTACACTTACTGAGTTACTGTACACCAACACGCTACTTACAGTACACTAACGCATTACACTTACTGAGTTACTGTACACCGACACCAACAGCACTACTTACTGAGTTACTGTACACCAACACGCTACTTACAGCACACTAACACATTACACTTACTGAGATACTGTACACCAACACGCTACTTACAGCACACTAACACATTACACTTACTGAGATACTGTACACCAACACACTACTTACAGCACACTAACGCATTACACTTACTGAGTTACTGTACACCAACACGCTACTTACAGCACACTAACACATTACACTTACTGAGTTACTGTACACCAACACGCTACTTACAGCACACTAACACATTACACTTACTGAGTTACCGTACACCAACACGCTACTTACAGCACACTAACACATTACACTTACTGAGTTACTGTACATCAACACGCTACTTACAGCACACTAACGCATTACACTTACTGAGTTACTGTACACCAACACTCTACTTACAGCACACTAACACATTACACTTACTGAGTTACTGTACACCAACACGCTACTTACAGCACACTAACACATTACACTTACTGAGTTACTGTACACCAACACTCTACTTACAGTACACTAACGCATTACACTTACTGAGTTACTGTACACCAACACACTACTTACAGTACACTAACACATTACACTTACTGAGTTACTGTACACTAACACACTACTTACAGCACACTAACACATTACACTTACTGAGCACATTACACTTACTGAGATACCGTACACCAACACACTACTTACAGCACACTAACGCATTACACTTACTGAGATACCGTACACCAACACACTACTTACAGTACACTAACGCATTACACTTACTGAGTTACTGTACACTAACACACTACTTACAGCACACTAACACATTACACTTACTGAGCACATTACACTTACTGAGATACCGTACACCAACACACTACTTACAGCACACTAACACATTACACTTGCTGAGATACCGTACACCAACACACTACTTACAGCACACTAACACAATACACTTACTGAGATACCGTACACCAACACACTACTTACAGCACACTAACACATTACACTTGCTGAGTTACTGTACACCAACATGCTACTTACAGCACAATACTGCCATCACTGCTTGTGCTGGCCTCAGTGTTTGAACAAAAACTCAAAACTGCATTGTGACATCTCTCTCTCTCTCTCTCTCTCTCTATCTATCTCTCTCTCTCTCTCTCTCTCTCTCTCTCTCTCTATCTATATCTCTCTCTCTCTCTCTCTGTCTCTCTCTCTATCTCTCTCTCTCTCTCTGTCTCTCTCTCTCTCTGTCTCTCTCTCCCCCTCTGCAGGGTAAGAGGCTGCCTCCGTATCTCTCTGCAGATGCTGAGGAAGGGGAGGTGTCAGACGATGACAGTGCAGATGAGATCGAAGATGACTTCAAACTGAAGAACAGCACAGTAAGACCTTCCACACCGCCTCCAACATCCCTCAAAAGCGTCAGCTGCTGTGCAGAGTTCTCCCACTTTCTCTCACATTTCTCATACTAATAATAGGAACTTTATTCATTTATCACTTCCATACATTACAGTGCAGCTCAGAGTGATGTAGACAGTCAGAAGCACGTTAGTTAACCAGCATTACAGAAGAACAGGACAATAATATTTTCATAATTCCATAAAAGAAAATGCATGTGCACTGGCAGACCAAAGGTCATTGGAAATGCCTGCGCCTGTAAAAGTTGTGAAGTGTCAACTTGTGAGTAGGCTCGAGAACTGGCTAGCGTGCTAGGTCACATCTATTTCCGGTGTTTGAACGAGGCATTATAGTGGATGGCCTAATTGGCATGTGTTAGACAACTTGGGCCCGACTGCATTATCCTGCTGGAATATCCCATCATAGAAGGGTACACGAAGTCCATGAATGGCTGAAACTGGTTGTTAATGTGGAGGCCACCAGTCAATTACATGTTTTGGTGGACCAGTGGACCCAACCCATGCTATGACAATACTCCCCACACCAATATGGATCCCACCATCAGCCTGCACAGTGCCTTGCTGATGACCAGGGTCCACAAGGGCTTCATGTAGCCCTGTTTTGACCAAAGGAACCCAAAGGAACTTTTCAAACTAGGACCTTAGGAGCAATTTAGGGATCCAGTCTCTGTTTGTGGAACCAAGGAATGTCAGAAGATACGACATCAGCGTCAACAGAGGGCGCTGTACAGCGGTGGTAAACTGTAGTGTCAAGCTGGAGGAGATGTTTGTTTATATCCAGAAAGCTAGCACGGAGATAAGAAGACGTACAAGAGGTTATACGCTCCTTTCTTGTGAAGTCTTGTATCTGGTGTTGACCCGAGGATGATGGGTTCCCCTTTGGGGTTTTGGTTCATCTCGAGGTTTCTTCCTTCCTAACTGAGGGAGTTTCTCCTTGCCGCTGTCGCCTTCGGCTTGCTCACTGGGGGATCAGTCACCAGATTCTTTGTAAAGCTGCTTTGTGACAACATTAACATCTTGTAAAATTGCTATATAAATAAATGACTTGACTTGACTTGACTTGACTTGACGGTTCTTCTTCTTGAGGTTCTTCGACCGACCACTGGGTGTCACTCTTGTTTGTATCCTCTTTCCTCAACATCTGACACGCCAAGGGATAACGTCATGGTTTGTGCTGACGAACCTACTATGCTTTGGTTTCAGCTGGGAACAAATTGTTTCAGCTTCCAAACCGGTTTACTTTTAGTGGCAATGTATCAAATATTTAAAAATTAGCTGTGCAAACTGAAACGGAAACCATTCCACAGTGCTGGAAAAGGGCTAATGGGGTCTGCAGCACACATGTACCCTACCATCAGCCCCAAACAATTGGTACCGTGACTCATCTGGATATGCAAACATTGAACACCCCTGGCAGTGTGCAGATATGGGTAGAAATCAACATTGTCACCTGACCAGGACGAGCAAGTCTGGCAACCAACTGTACACCCTCACTTCTTTGGTGTTGTTAGAACAGAGAGTACCCCTGCCTCTGATGGAGGATACTTGCTTAGACTGTCTGACATAAGAAGATAAGAAGGTTTTGTCTTTGCCCAAGCTTTGTCATTCGCTCACCTTGCTCTCTGCGCTCAGCCACTTCAGATGGACTCATCCTTGCTCTCCGTTTGGGCTGCCTGAAGCCAGATCCTGCCAGTCTTTAGCAGAGGCTCCATCGATCAGTGGACAATCCCCCAGGGTGCTCCTCCGTGTGTGTGGAAAACACTATCACCATCCAACCCTAAACTCTTGCCCCCCTCCACCCCCCTCCCACTCCTTTCTTTCAGAAAAGCCATTTCACCTCTGGCTTAAACCCCCCTCTGCTTAAAAACCACATTCTGATTTTGAATAACCCCCAGGGGTGCAGTAATGGAAGTCTTTAGGGCTGTAGGCTACACTCTGTTCAGGCTTATTTGTCAACATCTGCCTGTTCCTGACACTAACGGTCCTGCTTTATGTGCACGCCTCATTCCCTGCATCCATTTCGGTCTTACTTGACATGGAGGGTCTGTGGTGAAGCCACTCGTTTGTAAGCATGTTTATAAACCCCAGTAAAGCTTCATAAAGATCTAATAATGAGATTTTAATGAAATAAATTAAATTATTATTTTTTATGACAAAGTGGTGCAGCGTGAGACCTATAGGGCTGATGCAGGAAGTTTGGGGGAGCTGGACTCGATGGCATGGCAGGAATTCTGCATCATATTTGGGGGATTTGGACAAGATGGCGCATGTGTGGACTGATGTGTTGAAATTGGGGGTTTGGACGGGACAGGGCAATGGGGTGCATTAAATTTAGGCAGGACAGATCTTGATTGTTGGGTTTGGATGGTGAATAATGGTGTATCAAATTTGGGGGTTTGGGCAGGATGGTGAATGATGGGCCTGGTCCATCAGTGTTGGGGAATTTGAATGGAACATGATGGAGCTGATGGGACTGCACCAGACCGGTGAGGTCTAATGTGTTTTAGCTCATCTGCTTTCATTCATCTCGTCTTTTTTTCATCGTCCCCTGTTATGTTATCTCCACAAATTCGTCACACAGGAGCAACGGCCGTGTTGAATGAGCCCCTGTGGAGCAGGTACTGATTCTACTCTGTGAGGAGTAAATTTAGCTCCATAGGAGGTCATTAAAGAAATGATATTTTTATTAGTGGATTGGGGCTTTAGAAATTAAGGTAGCAGCAGTGTCGAGGTATAAACAGATATAGTCCAACGGCAGACACACTCTAGCCTGGGCTCGGGGCTATTTCACTGCTGTTTCCAATATTATGGATACGGTCAATGAATCAAATTGCCAGCAATGGGACAACGTGTGGTTCAGATGGCTCTATTTGCAGATGTGAACATATTTGAGTGTGGAAATGTGAAGCGTTTTATAAGACTTAACCTAGGACCAGGTTTAGGGCTAGGTTTAGGTGTTCAGGAGAAAATGAAGGGCTACAGTTATGTAGCCATGTTGGTGCAGTTGGAGTCAGTCAAGCAACCAGCCTCATAGTAAGCAAGCTGGCTAAGCTGGCTAAGCTGGCTAACTCTACCAACAGCTGGAGCATCCAAGTCAAGTTTCATGGGTTAGATAAGGTTCCAAGACCAGAACCAGAACAAAAGGCTGATGTCTATTCATTCTGTGATCTGTTGTAGCAGTTGGTTTGTAGAGTTGCTCTATATCACCTTGTTTCCCTCCTCCCTACCTCTCTCTCTCTCTCTCTCCCTCTCTCTCTCTGCCCAGTCTAATGGGCCCACACAGCACCTGGTTGAGTCTCACATAAGGAAGAAGCTGGATTCTCTCTTAAGGGAGTCTCAGATCGGCGATAAAGAAGACACGGACAGCTTCTCTATCCGAGCGCTGCTCCGAGCCACACACGAGGGCCTCCACAAAAACTTGCGCAAGGTACCACACACACTACCTCCAGTACATCCAACCAGGAGCTTAACTTTGGCTTAAACATTGGTGGGGTTGAAGAGGACCTTCTTGGTATGTGCTCTGCCCAACAAGCCCTGGGTCACATTGGTACCTAACACGGACCCCAGAATTCCCCAGATTTGTATGTGCCCTGTCCAACAAGCCCTCGGTCGCATTGGTACCAAACACGGACCCCAGAATCCCCGATCCCCCAGATGGGTCGCATTGTACCTGGGACCCAGTTCCTCCAGATTTGTATGTGCAACAAGCCCTGGCATTGGTACCTACACGGACCCCAGCATTGGTACCTGTCCAACAAGCAGGTACCTAACCCCAGAATCCCCCACATTTGTATGTGCCCTGTCCAACAAGCCCTCGGTCGGGTCAAACAGACCCCAGAATCCCCCAAATTTGGTACAAGCTGAGTCGCACAGAACCCCCCCAGAATCCCCCCAGATTTGTACGTGCCCTGTCCAACAAGCACTGTGTCGCATTGGTACCAAACGCAGACCCCAGAATTCCCCAGATTTGTATGTACCCTGCCTGACAAGCCCTCGGTCGCACTGGTACCTAACACAGACCCCAGGATTTGTATGTCCCTGCATTCGCATTGGTACCTAATATAGACCCCAGAATCCCCCAGATTTTTTTTGTCTCCAATTTTTCAAGATGTTTGGCAACCAACATATTTCCATGAATATTGAACATACCTGTATTATATACCCTCAACATGCATTTTATCATAAACACCTGAACACCTAGTTATTCATGCAGTTATTTAATCAGATAATCATGTAGCATCTTCAGGTAATAATCACATCTGAATTTGGCTATGACCTGAAAATGCACAGTACAGTGAATGTGAGACGGATGAGCAACAACAGCAGAAGACCACATCAGATTCCACTTAATGTCAGCACAGAAAGCTGAAGATGCAGTGCACACAAGGCCAAAACTGAAGACAGCTGAACACTAAAAAACATAGTTTGCTCAAAGGCACATGGTTGGGTCAGAATTTGATGCCAGCAGCATGAATCCATGGCCCCAGCCTGCTTTCTGTCAGTGGTCTAGGCTGGTGTAGGGGTATATTGATGTGGGGAAGGTTTACTTTGTATACTTTGGGCCTGTACAATCAATTCTTGCTTGACTGCCTCAGCCTATTTGAGTACTGAGTTAATGTGCAGCCCTACATGGCCACAATTTACCACCTTCTGTTGGCCACACCCAGCATGGTAATATAACAAAGCAAAACTCAAACTGGTTTTATTAAAATGACAACATGCTCGATGTTTTTCAATGGTGTTTCCAGTCAGTCTGAATCCAGTAGAGCACTTTTGGAATGTGGTAGAGCAGGAGATTAGCAGCATCAAAGTTCACCCTTAAAAATCTGCATGATGCAGTCATGTGAACATGGACCAGAATCTTAAATAAATGCTTCCAAGATATTGTAGAGCCCATGCTGTGAAGAGATAAGGCCAGTCTGGGAGTGATTTTACATTAAGCGTTAAGTGATTTTACATGATACCAGAATATTCACCATAAGGTCTGAATGTGTTCAGTATGTTTTCCAAATAAGAAGGCTATCTTTTCCTCCCACTCCTGATTAGCTGAATACTGCACAAGCATCAACAGGTGTGTCTTTAAAGACATTCTGTACCTTCACAGAAGAAACAGGTACATTGACATGTCCCCAAAGACAGAAATTTAAAAGGGCTTGGATCAGGAGAGCAAGGTGGCCAGCCCTGCTTTTCTGATGGAAATCCCTGATTCTCAGTCTGATGTGTCACATACACATTCCCATTCGAAAAACTGAACTTGAATTCAAAATGGCCAGCATGTTGATTACATGGCCTAACACATTTCCCGCACAGATTGTGGCTACCACTGGATCACCGTCTGCCAAACCCTTTTCATTTTAGTGTGGTGTTTCCTTACTTTTGAGACACCCTGTACCTGCTCTAGGGTCTGAGGACTGTATTAGTCATTATATACTTATGTTATTTTACTCTAAAGGAAAGTCTTTTATCAAGTCATTGCAGTGGCATTACTCACCTTCAGATCAAACTGTCATCTTGGTGGCATTACTAAGAATGCATTAGTAAGATAGAGCTTGAATAGATAGCTTCTAAACGTGACCCGCTGTTGATGATTTTAATTCCTTTTAGAAAAACTGTTATATGCAAAATTGTTACTAATTGAGCGTTTTGGAACAGTCAGTCTGGCACTGCACAAAATGGACCTGTTAAGTGCCCTATCTGTTAAATTAGACCCTCTTTATATAATGCTATGACCTAGATAAAGATGATTTTATGAGCCATTCATGTGGAAATTCCGATCATTTCAAAAGGCTCACAAATATTTTACAACTCTGTTTTATTTAATTAAGGACTTTAACTCCCAAGCCCCCCTCCCCTGCCGATTTTATGATACAGTGCTTTGATTAAAACCAAGAACAAAAGCCTCTAATTTCAGAAATTCTTAAAGCTCCATTGGAGACAGATCTTAAAATATATTGGAGCCTAAATTACTCTGACAGTCAACTAGGGTGGGCAAAGCTTACCAGTGGGTGGGCCTGAACCATTCTGAATCCGGGCCCATGCCTCTGTGTTAAAATACTGAGTGATCTCCTCCTGCCTGCAGGCTACATCATCTACTACAGTACGGATGTGAATGCGGAGGTACATGACTGGGTTGTAGAGCCAGTAATGGGGAACAGACTGACACACCAGATCCAGGAGCTCACTCTAGACACGTCCTACTACTTTAAGATCCAGGCACGCAACTCTAAAGGCATGGGGCCACTTTCCGACACCGTGCAGTTCCGCACACCCAAAGGTAATTTAGCTGATTACAGCACCACCCTGAGACCACTTAATGCTGATTTCTGAGTAAAAAAAATCATCCCACTGATACTAGTATCATAAGCACCCACTCAGAAAAGCTGTCTATATATGAAAACTCCTTAGCTCTACCTCCAATATCCCTACTCACTCTATTCCTTCTCTTGCCCTCTTTTTCTCTCTGGTTTTGGCTCTGGTTTGCTTCTTTCAGCTGAACCCTCTGACAAAATGTCAAGTGATCAAGGTAACTGTTCTTTTTTTTTTCTACCTTTCTTTTGTTTATTCTTTCTTTTTCTTTCTCGCGCTGCTCTACGAAGCCTTGTTTTATCTTTTGTCTTCTTTACTGGCTGGTCTTACAAGTACCTGCACAGACAGTTTGTACCTAATGCTTTATCCTTGTTGTCAGTAGGCTTCCATGGTACGCCTGGGGGACGTTCTCCTCTGCCTGATCACGGATTCGGATCCACCCTCGGTAAATATATACTCTGTCAAATACAAACAGTGCTTTGTAGCCTAAACTCAACCAAAGCTCTTTTCTTTATCATTCACTTTCATCGTCTCTGTGTCTCAGATAAGCCAGGGATCACAGGCAGTCAGGAGAATCACATTCTGGTGATCGTCATTATCGTTTCTGTGGGAGTGTTCACCATCATCGCCGTAGTGGTGGGGGCATTTCTCTGTACACGGCGCTCCAACTCCCACCAGAAGAAGTGAGCTTTTAGACACACTCCAGCGCACACACAGGACATTGTGCCTTACTGTATTTCCTTTCTTAGGGTCAGGGTATATACAGGGGTTTATATTCTTAATGAATTTAGGCTCTTAAAGTCTTTAGGTGCTGTCTGTTTAATTGTAAATTTAAAAAAAGGAGGTTCACCAAAGTTTGCCCGTATTTCACTGTTGAGCTGAGTGCAATATGTGTGGTCTGAACACTAACAAAAGAAGTCCAAAATGACTTTTTGGCAAAATGGCCAAAAATACATTTGTTACATTAACTTGCATTAAAAGTTAAGAATGCCTATGAAAGTTGTTTGGTGTTTTGGAGATTTGGAGATTTGTTTTGGAGATCTGTCACTGTTTAAGCTGCTCCCTTAATCCAGTATCTGAATAGGCTGTAAGTCTATGTCTTTCTGCCCTTAGGAAGCGAGCTGCCTGTAAGCCCAATAACGGATCCCATAAGTATAAAAGCACCTCTAAAGACCTGAAGCCCCCTGACCTCTGGATCCACCACGAGCGTCTGGAGATGAAGCCAATAGATAAATCCCCTGAGCCCAACCCGGTCATGACGGAGACCCCCATCCCCCGCAGCCAGGACCCATCCAGCGAGTCTGGCCACCCGAGACGCAACTCGTTCCGAGGTAAGGCGCATACACTGGCAGTGTAACTGCAAGCACAGACTTCTTGTCAGAGGGTGAGTGAGGAAATGTGTTTGTATCCTCAGGTCATGAGATTGAGGAGAGTGTGTCGACGCTGGCAGGCAGGAAAGGAGTAAGACCTAAAATAATGATGCCCTTTGACTCACAGCCTCCACAACGTAAGCTCACAGAATCCATACGTCTTGAAACCTCAGTCTTCAGCTGTCTCTGAATGCTAAAAATATCGCTAGGGCTTTTTTATGCTACATTGCTTGTGGTTGAAAAACCATTTGCACATGGAAATGTGGTTATACAGAATACAGGTTCCTCCCCATAGGAATAGTGTCTTGTTCCTCTTGTCACTGTTTTTATTTTTCCTTCTCTTTTGCTCTAACCTAACACTGTGTGAGATGCTTCTCGCTGCTCTGATCCAGTCTGTCCCTCTTCTGTGATTCAGTCTGGCTCTCTTGTTGATGCTCATGATTTGTCTGCCTTTGTCGTCAGCTGTTATTAGTGCCCATCCAATCCATTCTGTTTACAATACCTTCATCATCACCATCACCATCATTAATCACCCACCACCTCGTGGTTACCTCCATCATCAGATCACAGCTTGACGACGGCTCCTGCCCACTCCTTCCTCTCCTGGCCCTTATTTAGACAGGGCTTATCTTCAAGTGAGACTGTGTGATGTGAATTATCGCTTGAAATATTTGTCTCAACCTGATGGAACCCAAGTATCCACATTCAGTCAGGATAGACACAGCTTGGGGGCCATATTTCATTATTTTGACCAGTTTAGAATATATTATATAGTCACTACTAAAATTGGAAAAGAGAGCCATGTAGTCATGTTTGACGATTTTTTCTTCAGTAGCTTTTGAATGGGGGCTGCAAAAAAAAGTTAACCATGGGAATAAAAACATTACAATTATTAGCCACCAGGACAATCCGTCCTCCATTCAGTTTGTGTCTGAAATTGATGTAGAAACTCATAAAACCTAAATAGCCATGACCAAATTACACTGCATGTGTGCGGTCATCTTGGTTCTAAGCACTCTGGCGCCTAATGGAGCCAGTAGAAGCAAAATGATGTCAATGTATTTAGTCTGGCCTCATTTATAATAGCTACGACATTCTCAAACAAGATGACTGACCTTTGGGACCCTGGTGTTGTAAGCCATAGATTTTGCATAAATCCTAATATCTTGAAAAAATAGTCTCATGACTTGTAGATGCTTAGTTGTTAAATCTCAGTTTTATATTTTGGTTGCCAAGATTAGTTCATGTTAAAGTCAATAAGTACATTCCTCTAGGACACCATACTGCCCTGATTAGTTTCTGATTTGTCACCTCTTTACCCGTGGCTATGGATTTTTCCTCTCTGATGTACTCTTGCTTTAATTTTTCTCAATGTGTTTGTTGTGGCTTTCCAACGTAGATTATAGTTTAAGCAGTTTTAAAACTGGCACACTAGAAGTCCCTTGCATCGCTACAGAGCAGCCCCACCTTGTCTTTCTTCAATAAAACTGCACGCATATGCAAAACCGAATGGCACTAATTCAGCTAGTTTGGTTCCAGGGCATGTTCAGAAAACAACCTGTTTGGTTCGGATTTGGATTTGGCTTTGTGTTGGCTCAGGTCCCATTAGAGTGATGACTCTCGAGTAATATTCAGGGGCAGGTCAAAATGTTAGGCCTGATCAAGGGCTCTGCCGTGATTTTATTGGTTTGCCCCATCAAAGGTTAAGCTAGTGTAATACGAGAGGCATGTTGTGTGTTTTCTGATTTGTGCATAATGGTTTTTCATATGAAACGATTTTGAAATGTTTCCTGTCCCCTCACATATTCCCAATTCATTACATTCTCATACACATTCCCCAGGAGTTTCAGGAGGAAGTAACTGCAGAGCCACATTTGTAGTGCTTGTTTGTGTTAGTCTTGTTAGTCATAACCTCTCTTTATCTACACATGCGTCAGTCAGTATTTGCCTTGTTTGTTGCAGTTTGCAGTATGAGTACTTGTGTTGTAAATCCTTGTGTTGATATGGTTGTGCTTCTCTTAGAAATTCTCTGTAAGGACACAGGCCCCTGTCCCTGAGCCTCCGGTGGCCCCGACTCAGCCACCCAGTGCAGCAGAGCTGCAGCACACAGAGGCGGTGATTAAAGAGGAGGATCCGCCCTCCTACAAGCCCCCCACGGCCCATGTTCACCCCACACATCCCATGAAGAGCTTTGCTGTACCCACTGTATCTGTCTCAGCTCACAACCCACCCAGCTCTGCGCTGCCCTGCACTCCCCTGCTAGCTCAGCCAGGTCAGCCTGTAAACCACAACCTACCCTCCTCTCTCTCTCTCTCTCTGTCTCTATCTGTCTCTCTCTCTCTCTCTCTCTCTCTCTCTCTCTCTCTCTCTCTCTGTCTCTCTCTGTCTGTCTGTCTCTCTCTCTCTCTCTCTCTCTGTCTCTCTCTCTCTCTCTCTCTCTCTCTCTGTCTCTCTCTCTCTCTCTCTTTCTTTCTCTCTCTCTCTCTCTCTCTCTCTCTCTCTCTCTCTCTCTCTCTCTCTCTGTCTCTCTGTCTTACTAACCCCCATCTTTTATGTGTATTCATGGCTGTCAGGCTTTTAATTTGCTAGTGATAATAGTTCCAGTGTGGAATTTTTTATCTGGTCAAGTGTGGAATTGGGTTCAGAGAAAGTCAGAATTGGGACAGTTTGCTTTTTCTATGGTGCTCAGTCATCCAGTCACAATGAACACTTGGGAAAGCCATTTCTAGCAGTATTTGCTGATGTATATAAAGCTCAACACTGAATAAGACCATGTCTTTGTTCCCAGCTGGAATTATTACAGACCTACAGAGCTTGCAGAAATAACCACTGCTGGTCTCTACGTATGGGTTTCACTAGCCAGTCCAGCTAATCTAATGGGTTTGTTGTTCTTCAGTTTAGGCTAGCACTCGCTCTTGCAAACAGATGCAGACAGTAGAGAATGCTTTTTAATCAGAACGTGCATATCTAATCACACATTATTCATCTTT
>JAMWET010007443.1:10000-36162 GCA_024036415.1 Prochilodus magdalenae | reverse complement strand
CTTCGAGCATTCGAGCCCAACGGACCTCCAGACAGAGTACAGACCGGAACAGAACCGCTACAGCGCCACAGCCGGGCAGCGGCTTCTCAGCATGCGTGTACACTCTCGCGCACGTGCTCTCTCTCTTGGTGAGTGCGCTGCATCCTTCTTAAAGAGACACCGGCGCGGCCAGCGTGGAGTGAGGGGCTCTCTGCGAGATGCTTTTAATGTAAAGCTCATATCGAGCTGGCCTGTCTGCTGGGGTGAAACGTCGGGGGTTAGAAATGTTCAGGGGTGAATAAGCATGTTCAGCCTGCAGTTCAGAGATCAGTGAAACGTGTTGCCTGTTTAATTTATACATTTAAATAATTAAAGACAGTGAAGAGCCGTGTTCGGGATCCGGATGTGTTTCATTTTGTTCAGTTTTCAACACATTTCGATTTCGGTGCATCACTAATTAATCCAAACTCCAGGTTTTTCCCTTTAAATGTATCTGACCGTGTGATTTAGCTGCAGGTGGCCACCGGGACGCGCCACTGTGACTGTATCCCAGTGAGGAGGGCTTCCTCTGCTTAGCATCACGCCTAAGAACAACCTTCCCAGTCATACAGTCCCATCACACCCTCACCCCTAACCCTCGCCCCTACCCCTCCGTTTTGCGTGTTCAGGTCTAGGGTTAGGGTTGTCCCGGGTGTTGAGGTGGAGGGGTAGGGTGAAGTGTTGGGGTTTTCAGAGGCACGCTCCAAATGGAGTATTATGAGAAAATTCCCAGAATGCCCCGCGACTCATCCGCAAGACGGCTACACAAGCGACCAGAGAGACCCATACATATGAGTATGTCTCTGGTAAAGCCGCGTACGGTAAGATCACCATGGTAACAGAGTTTAATGGACATTTTCTTCAGAATCCAATCTCTCCGTTCCACCTTAAATGGTGCAGTAGGAACGTTCTGGTACCCGAGGCTGCTGCACCATTTAAGGTGGAGTGGGGAGATTGGATCATGAAGCTGGAGATTAAAGAGCTCAGCTTCACATCACTGAGGAATTCTGGGTAGTGATAATAAATAATTGCACCCCCCTCTTTGAAGACACAAGACCCTAAACATGTTTAAGCAGTGAGGAGCTGAACTCCACCCTCCTCTGCTGGCACTGCAGATGGGCAGGGTCGCCTACAGAGCACCGCCATCAGCCTGGTACTGACGTCCTGTGGGTTCTGTTCAGGTTCTTGTTTATTGGGTGACCCGTTAGACTGACTGAAGTCCAGGCTTTAACATGTTTACATTAACGCCTCTGACGACACCTGATGACGCAGCCGGCTCCTGAAGGGTCGTCCTATTTCATAGGGGGGAGGTTTCACCCACTACCCCCTAACCATCGTCAGCCAAAGCAGAGGGGCTCCTTCACCGGCAGGACCTTGCCGTCCTTCCTCGCCACCAGAGCGCCAGCACCACCAGCTCAGCTCAGCCTTATCACAGCACTGCCTCTGCCGAGCCTGTTTGGGCCGAAGCTCTAGGTTTTGGGAAGGCAGAGATAAACTAGAGTCCAAAGTCCTGACAGCCAAGCAGCAGAAACGCCGAGAGCGGGGCCGGCTTCATTCCAGACTGTAACGTTATGTAATACGCAAACACATCTGACGGTCTGGGATACGCTCCGGAGCTGGAATCCCTCCGGGACACACCTCTGAGCTCCACAGTGATTTACAAACAGACTCATAAGCGTGGTGAATTCAGCGTCGCACAGATCCACACTGATCACATAACGCTGTAGGCTAACTGGAGCTCCACATGCTCATCATTACTCACAAGCTTTCATCATGTTTACCCCAACCCACAACACCGCAACTCCCAACACCGCAACTCAACACCGCAACTCACCTTACCATCACTCACAACACCGCAACTCACCTTACCATCACTCACAACACCGCAACTCACCTTACTATCCCTCCCAACACCGCAACTCAACACCGTAACTCACAACACCGCAACTCACAACACCGCAACTCACAACACCGCAACCCACAACACCGCAACTTACACTACCATCCCTCACAACACCGCAACTCCCGACACCGCAACCCACAACACCGCAACTTACACTACCATCCCTCACAACACCGCAACTCCCGACACCGCAACTCACCTTACCATCACTCACAACACCGCAACTCAACACCGCAACTCCCGACACCGCAACTCCCGACACCGCAACTCACAACACCGCAACTCACCTTACCATCACTCACAACACCGCAACTCACCTTTCCATCTGTCCCAACACCGCAACTCACCTTACCATCACTCACAACACCGCAACTCACACTACCATCCCTCCCAACACCGCAACTCACACTGCCATCCCTCCCAACACCGCAACTCACCTTTCCATCTGTCCCAACACCGCAACTCACCTTACCATCACTCACAACACTGCAACTCACAACACCACAACCCACATTACCATCACTCACAACATCGCAACTCACCTTACCATCACTCACAACACCGCAACTCACACTACCATCCCTCCCAACACCGCAACTCACCTTACCATCCCTCCCAACACCGCAACTCACACTACCATCCCTCCCAACACCGCAACTCACACTACCATCCCTCCCAACACCGCAACTCACACTACCATCCCTCCCAACACCGCAACTCACCTTACCATCACTCACAACACCGCAACCCACATTACCATCCCTCCCAACACCGCAACCCACATTACCATCCCTCCCAACACCGCAACTCACACTACCATCCCTCACAACACCGCAACTCACCTTACCATCCCTCACAACACCGCAACTCACACTACCATCCCTCCCAACACCGCAACTCACACTACCATCCCTCCCAACACCGCAACTCACACTACCATCCCTCCCAACACCGCAACTCACCTTACCATCACTCACAACACCGCAACTCACACTACCATCCCTCCCGACACCGCAACTCACCTTACCATCCCTCACGACACCGCAACTCACACTACCATCCCTCCCGACACCGCAACTCACACTACCATCCCTCCCAACACCGCAACTCACACTACCATCCCTCCCAACACCGCAACTCACCTTACCATCACTCACAACATCGCAACTCACCTTACCATCACTCACAACACCGCAACTCACACTACCATCCCTCCCAACACCGCAACTCACCTTACCATCACTCCCAACACCGCAACTCACCTTACCATCCCTCACAACACCGCAACTCACCTTACCATCCCTCCCAACACCAACTCAAACTCACACTACCATCCCTCACCTCCAACACCGCAACCCACACTACCATCCCTCCCAACACCGCAACCCACATTACCATCCCTCCCAACACCGCAACTCACACTACCATCCCTCCCAACACCGCAACTCACACTACCATCCCTCACGACACCGCAACTCACACTACCATCCCTCCCAACACCGCAACCCACATTACCATCCCTCCCAACACCGCAACTCACACTACCATCCCTCCCAACACCGCAACTCACACTACCATCCCTCACGACACCGCAACTCACACTACCATCCCTCCCAACACCACAACCCACATTACCATCCCTCCCAACACCGCAACTCACACTACCATCCCTCCCAACACCGCAACTCACACTACCATCCCTCCCAACACCGCAACTCACCTTACCATCCCTCACAACACCGCAACTCACACTACCATCCCTCCCAACATCGCAACTCACACTACCATCCCTCACAACACCGCAACTCACACTACCATCCCTCCCAACACCGCAACTCACACTACCATCCCTCCCAACACCGCAACTCACCTTACCATCCCTCCCAACACCGCAACTCACACTACCATCCCTCCCAACACCGCAACTCACCTTACCATCACTCACAACACCGCAACTCACACTACCATCCCTCCCAACACCGCAACCCACATTACCATCCCTCCCAACACCGCAATTCACACTACCATCCCTCCCAACACCGCAACTCACACTACCATCCCTCCCAACACCGCAACTCACACTACCATCCCTCCCAACACCGCAACTCACACTACCATCCCTCCCAACACCGCAACTCACACTACCATCCCTCCCAACACCGCAACTCACACTACCATCCCTCCCAACACCGCAACTCACATTACCATCCCTCCCAACACCGCAACTCACAACACCGCAACTCACACTACCATCCCTCCCAACACCGTAACGTGTTTCTCGTTACCAACACTGAGCTAGTGGCTGCCAGCACCGTATGTATATACACATATAGGGACCGCAGGGTCGGCCATCAGCTTTGTTTGGGCCCAACTATGCGACCTGGCGATCCGATATCTCTTTTAGCCGATCCTGAGAGCGGATCACGGATCTGAAACACCGAGCCCTCAGGACCACAGGACCCGGAGTGCACTCAATCAAACCACTCGATGCAAAACCTGACCTTTGGAGTTTTGACTGTGGGACTAAGGCATGAGGTCGGTTTCTTACCTACTCAGAGCGACCTGTAGGAGTAACGGCCCTCGCAGGGCACGCAGAGCTCAACACCGCTACCGGGTTGCTCCCGGGTTGCTTGTACATTGTGTGACTGGTTTTTGAAAACCAGGACAACAGCACCTCCCCGACAGCAGAACTGTTCTGGCCCAAATCTGGCCCACATTCCCCATTATCGTCTGGCCCACTTGCCAGAGGGGTTGATGGGACTTGGGTGGACCGGACCCGGCAGCAAGACGAGCTACAAGAATCCAAAACCCCCCGGTACCATATAACCAAAGTACGTGTTCAATCATTAAACACCTCCACCTCTTCGGTTCTGAGAGTGAAGCGACACCATCTCCAGGACATTACGTTCAGAACCAAAGCACTCAAGAACCTGTAGCACAACAGAGACATGAGACCAGCAGTGTAGGAGTGAACCTGAACCCAGCACCCTGCTACAGAACCAGCAGTTAAGCGCCAGGACTAGAACCCTAAAGCTAGAACCCCCTGCTTAAACACGGTTCTAAAGGAACCACGACCGTGAGTGTGAGTTTAGTGCAGTCAGCCTCTCACATAAAGAGTCCGTCCCACCTTAAATGGACCATCAGTAACACTGTGACGCCCGCGCGCTGGCTAAAGACCCAGCTGCTGGTTTTAAGGTGGACCGGAACATCAGGACTAAGAACAGACCCCGGTCCTGGTCTTAGTTTCAGATCACGGCCCGGATCAGCCTGCTAGCAGAACCCTGCGCTGTAGTGGAGAACCCTAAACCTCCCCTACCCCCCTCAGGTTCAGCGCTCCTCCGCCCCGGGCCCCCGACTCACCCTGCTGAACCAGACGCTGAGCTGGGTGTGCGCCAGCACGGCGAAGTAGAGTCTGTGCTGGCTGGGCTGCAGGTGGAAGGGCTGCTCCTCGCTGCGCAACGGGCACAGCAGCCTCCGCGGCCAGCCGGTCAGGAAATACATGGCCTCCTCCTTCTCCTCCTCCTATCACAGAGCCGCGGCCCCGCACACCCACCGCTGAGAAGCCCGGTTAAATCCCCACCGCCTCGGCCACCATGCCCGCGGAGAGCGCGTCAGACCCGGACCCGCTCCGCACACAGCTTCGGCACCCACACCGATACTCGGTCCGCAAAGCGCTTCGGAATCCGCCCCAGTATCCGCCCAGCGACACGGCGTCGGTCCTCGCGCGCGCCCGGTGTCTCAGCGAGGGAGCCCTGCGGAGGTGCTCCCCGTTCAGGTTCGTTTCTCGGAGGAACTTCGGCCGAGTTTTCTCAGTGGAGCCTCCAGCGCCGCCATCTTCAGTCTTTCCGCTCAGCTGCGATAAACAAGGGCGCGCTCCAATCCGCCACCTGGCCTCGCGCGGACGTCACTTCCTTCGTAGTGGCCTAGAACCGAGACACTGTCCTGCGCGCTGCGGTTCTAGACCGCCCTGCTAATGCACGCTACCTACAGGCTACGAGTATGAGCGTTCTAGAACCCCGTGTGTGCTTGGGCTCTGGAAGGCGTAGCCTTTGGGTATTTGAGTTGGAGAACACTCACTTCATATCTAGAACCCTTAGTAGACAGACACGTGCACACCTATTAATTGGTACGCTTAGTTTGGGCCTATGTGGGTTCTAAAGCGCTTGGCTTCTGTATACCTACATTCTAGAACACCTCATTTGTGTATTGTGGAACTCATTTGGGTTCTAGTTGTCTAGAACAGGTTGTGCCTCCATGGGTTCTGAACGTTGGACCACTGTACATTAATGGTCACTCCAGCTGTGTTCTAGAACGCTTGGTTCTGCCACATGTGCGTTCTGAGTTAGGATTTAGAATCACTTTGGATGTGCTTGTGTTCTGGAATTTTTAGCTAGAGCACACTTACCGTAGAACACTTTATATGTGTGTTGGAACCCTAACATTCTAGAACGCTGAGTTTATGCCACATGTACACATGTACATGTACTCACTGTGTAGAATCACTTTGTGTGTACTTGTGTTCTGAAAGACTTGGTTCTGGAGTTCACGTTCTAGAACACTCAGTTAATGCCTGCGTTCAGTCATACGTGCAGTTATTATCTAGAACACTGTGTGTGCTTATGATTTCAAATACTCTGTATGTTTTTTTTTTTTTTTGCATAATTGTTGTCTAAGTAGCTAGTGCCAACTTACATTCTAGAACGTATAGGTCCTCCACACCCGTGTTCTAGAACTGTGGGTATGTGCATACTCAGAGAATGTGTTGTGTGTATGGTTTAACGTGGAACCTTTTCAAAAAGCTTGACATCACTACAGCAGAACTGTGTCTGGAGCTGCGTAGAACCGTATACAGTATGTTCTCCGTCACTCTGAAGAACCATTTCACTACGCAAAGAGCCAAACATGCAACTAGTTCTTTTAGTGTTGATGTTTCTACACAGAACCGTGGTTTTACTACAGAACCATCTTAAGAGGCCTAGCTACTGGAGAGTAGCAGAACCCTGGTTCCCATCTCCACGTCTGTGGAACATCAGGACCAGGTCCTTTCTGAACCCCTCAGTTATCCACAGGTGTTAAAGAACCAGTGGAACTCCCCTTCAAGGTTAAGGTTCCCTAGCCAGAGTCGTTCCCCTGATCTGCACTAGGTAGTGCACTAGTGTATAGGGGACAAGCATGCCAGTTGGAACACAGCCTGCAAGGGGTGGAATTAAACGCTGCGTGGCACGTGACGTCACTTCCTCTGCAAAACAGCCTTGTGGCTCCCTCTGGTGGTGGAGGGAGGTGGTACCACACTATAAGTTCTATTGCGTAGCAACAGTTTGTGTAGCACTAAAATCCTGACTCAGCTGTTTTCGTTTTCATTCCTGACACATGATCAAGATCACCAGCATGTCTGACTCTGACCCGACTTCTTTATCGACTGCGGAAGCTTTTATTTATTAGATCATTCATAGTTAAATATAATAATTACTATATGAGATTATTCACAGCACTCCATATCCACCCGTTCCCTAAATCCAGCTTCTCCAGAGTCAGAGTTAATCCAGGTGTAGCCTGGTCCGCTCAGCGCCGATTGAAGCATGAAGTGTTCCGTCATCCAGAAACTTGCTGACTCTTTAAAGTGGTGGTGATGGGAACCAGGGGTCACCATGTGACACACAGACATGTCATGAAGCCACACACACACACACACACACACACACACACACACACACACACACACACACACACACACACATACACACACACACACATTATCCGAGATCCATATGGAATCCTAATAATCCACTTCGGATCAATGCTTTTCTTTAGGGACTATTTTGCCTCACCACACTGCATGTATCCCTCCACCCTGAGCAGAGTTTAAAGCCATAGAGATCACAAAACAGCGTTCCAGACCTCAGGCAGCGTATTCATAACCGCCCCATGTGACCTTCTGTGAGGGAGGGGGACGTCTGGTTACCTTCACCACCACTGTGAACGGCTCTGACACAGTGATCACTCGCAATGACTCATTATGGCATTTAGCTGATGCTCTTATCCGGAGCGACTTCCAGGACTAGTCATGTCACAGGTGGGCCAGCGTAGTGCTAGGGGTCCTGCCCAAGGACTCTTATTGGTGTAGCCCAGTATAGGTACCCAGACCAGGAATCGAATCCCTGTCTCCCAGGTGGGGTGGTGCGAGCTCCACTGAGCTACACCAACCCTCTCTGTACCACTTATATACACACATATATATTTAAAATAAAGATGCACATCAAAGACTCGGACTTGTTAAATGTATATATTTATTTCTCTTCGCTCCAAAATCACTCTGGAAAGATACGGAAGTAAAAGCACCCCAAGTCTTCTCAAACGGAAGCCTGATCCGGGAATGATGAAGCAGCAGTGATACACAATATATTAAAATCTATACGGATAACAGCGCAACAGAAAGGACATACGAACTGAACGTGTGCGTGTACAGTCCACGTCTAGTGAAGTCATAAAACCAAGACCGCGTGGTTAATCCAGATTTACCTCTTAAAATATCTACAGTAAGACCCATAAAACACCGCACAGCCTCACGCAGGCACGCACAGCGTCAGTCCTGCTTCTTGTCTGGGGCTGTCGTCAGCCCGTTGGCCGCGGAGACGTTTGTGTTCCCGTTACACTCGGCCTGGAAAAGAGGAAACAGAATGGAAATAAAACATCACTGTGTTAAAGAAGGACTCTTCCTGGAGGCTACAGGCACCCAACCCTGTACACGACACTCATCTCAGCACAGATCTTGTGAGTTAGTTTAAAACACAGTCTGGTTCTAGATTTCTCCTGTAGGCCTTACACTATTTCATGGACTGGTTATATTTCCACATAGTTGGGAATGTGGTTATGGGAATTTCTGACCATTCCTCCAGAAGGACATGTGTGAGGTCAGACTCTGATGTTGGACGAGAAGGCCTGGCTCTCAGTCTCCGCTCTAATCCATCCCAAAGGTGTTCTATCGGGTGGAGGTCAGGACTCTGTGCAGGCCAGTCCAGTTCCTCCACCAGACTCGCTCCTCCATGTCTTTATGGAGCTTGCTCTGTGCACTGGTGTGCGGTCATGTTGGAACAGGAAGGGGCCGTCCCCAAACTGTCCCACAAAGTTGGGAGTATGGAATGGTCCAGAGTCTCTTGGTCTGCTGAAGCATTAAGAGTTCCTCTCACTGGAACTAAGGGGCGGAGCCTAACTCCTGAACACCACCCCCACACCATAATCCCCCCTCCACCAAACTCTACACTCGGCACAGTGCAGTCAGACCAGTACCGTTCTCCTGGTACTGCCAAACCCAGACTCGTCCGTCGGATCACCAGACGGAGACGCAGGATTGGTCCCTCTAGAGAACACGCCTCCACTGCTCTAGAGTCCAGGGGCGGAGCTTTACACCACTGCGTTCCACGCTCTGCACTGCGCTTGGTGATGTGAGGCTGGGGTGCAGCTGCTCGCCATGGAAACCCATTCCATGAAGCTCTACACACTGTTCCTGAGCTGATCTGAAGGACACAGGAAGTTTGGAGGTCTGTAGTGATGGACTCTGTAGGAAGTTGGTGACCTCTGTGACCTATGACCCTCAGCATCCGCTGACCCCGCTCTGTCATTGTACAGGTCACTGTGTGGCTGAGCTGCTGACGTTCCCGATCTCTCCCACTGTGTTCTAATCCCACTGACAGTGGACTGTGGAATATTTAGTAGGGGGGAATTTCACCACTGGACTTGTAGCACAGGTGGATCCTATCACGGTACCACGCTGGAGTTCACTGAGCTCCTGAGAGCGACCCGTTCTCTCACTGATGTCTGTAGGAGCAGTCTGCATGTCTAGGTGCTTGGTTTTATGCACCTGGATTCTGGATTTGGTGGTTTGGATGGGGTAGTGAGTACTTTGGGCATGCAGAAACGCTGACCAGGTGAATCACGTTGTATTAGCTAGTCATCATGAATAGCTTTGCTAAGCTTTGGCAGAACCGAGTCAGCGTATGCAGCCATTACTACAGCAGCCACTGTGGATGTCCCAGAAACCCCGACCACAATCCAAACAAACAAAGCAGATCGGATCTGTTTACTCGTACCTTGAACTCTGCACTGTCAGTCTGACCAGTCAGCTCTCCTCGATCCATTAGACAAACATTCAGACTAAGCACGCCTGCCCTGAGTCCTCTCCCCTCACATGACTGAGGGCTAATCTGCCACGGTGTCATTCTCATGAGTTACCTTGCAGCTGGCACTGCCCGCTTCTGTGCCCGACTCTTGAACTGCCTTTTTGGTCCAGAAGCGGCTGATGAACGGGGAGATGAAAGGGTAGACGATGGGCTCCAGGAATCGTTTATAGACCCACAGGAGGACGGGGATGACGATGCAGGGGATGCAGACCATGGCTGAAGTTCAGTCTTCCAGATGAAGAGCACTGCTAGAACATTCAAAACACAGAAACTAGAAATTAAAACTGAATATATACACACACACACACAAACACACACACACACTCACACACACACACACACACACTCATACACACACACACACACACACACACACACTACACTCATACACACACACACACACACACACACACACACTCATACACTCATACACACACACACACACACACACACACACACACACACACACACACACACTCATACACTCATACACTCATACACTCATACACACACACACACACACACACACACACACACACACACACACACACACATACACACACATACACACACAAACACACATACAAACAAACAAACACACACACACACACACATAAACACACACACACACACACACATAAACACACACACACACACATAAACACACACACACACACACACACACACACACACACACACACACACACATACACACACACACACACACACAAACACACACACAAACATTTTTGTGGTTGGGAGTCATGACTACACAACTCTGGGTCCGTTGTTCCTGAACTAAGGTTTTGCTGTCGCATCTTGTCACCGGGTGGGTAAATGAATTAATGAATGCTTCACTGAGACTGTAACAAGTCAGTGCATCTCCAAACCCACACGGCCCTCCTGGGGAGTGATGTCAGGTCCTTTAAAGTGGACCTCTTGCTGGCGCAGGTGCTTAACTCTCCACTGAAACGGTTTACCTGCTCTGGGCAGCGTAATGACCAATCAAACCCTCGCTGCTGATCAGCATCAGTACCTAAGGCTCTATCAAATCCTCACAGCAATGTTCTAACACCTAGAGTAAAGACTTTCTAGGACGGTACAGGCTTATACTGCAGCACAATCTCCCCATGAATATCTCTCTATAACACACTGGAGGAGCACGTGTCTACAAGCCTCCAGGAACACAGAGCCCCTTCATATCCACAATCTAAAACCTGCTCGGTTTGGAAGGGTTCTGAATACGCTGCCTGATGTCTGAGACGCTGTTTATGATAGTGTGGAGAAGATCTCAGCCTTAAACTCCATTCATGGTGGAGGGATACATGCTGCAGGGCGCTGTGAGGTCAAATAGTCCCCCAAAGGAACTTAGTATTTCCAGGTTTTCCAGATTTTCATCACCAACATTCCATACACACTCAGAAGACACATGCAGGTTCACTGGGGGTTTAGATAATCAGCGTCTATATGTGTGTTCTAGACATAGAGAACCCTGGTCCCCCATCACCACCTCTATGGGGGATGGGATGTGAACTCAGAGTGGTTTAATTTGACCAGGCTACAGCACGTCATGTCCTATTCCAATACCACAACCTGAGCATCCGGCAACACCGATACCAATCCCATTCCGTCATCTTCCCTCTCGAGATCCTAAACACCCCCTAAATATGAAATACAGGAACAGAAGCTCAGATGTTCTGTACAGTGGTGGTGATGGGAACCAGGGTTCTCCATGTCTACAACACACGTATAGACACTACAGTAGACTATCTAAACCACCAGCGAACCTACATGTGTCCTCGGAGTGTAATATGGAATGTTGATTATGGAAATATCTGGAAACCTGGAAATAACAAGCTTCCTTTGGTGAACTGGTTACCTGAAAACTGTCGTACCACAGCATTTCAGCACCTCTGTAACCAGAGTAGTGACTTTCTGTGAGGTAAAATTGTGGAGGTGGACGTCTGGTTCCATTCACCACCACTGTAAACAAGCGTGACTCAGCAGGTTCCATCAGAACAGAGGGCTTCACAAAAACCTGACTCATGATTTCACACCCTGAACTACACCGCTTCAGTACTTCAGTGGAATAAAGATACACCACAAGTCGTAACAGACATCTAAATGTACACCTTTAAATACCACCTTAAATATACACTGTACGTGTAACTGCTGCTCCTTTTAAGGTGGAACGGGACAATATGAAGTAGAAGTCGACGTCAGCTTCGCCCGTATGTTAAGCTGCTATGAGTTAAGTACGGACCCATGCAGTGAACCGGCAGTAAAGGATTTATTCTATTCACTTTATATTTATTTTTAAACACCGTTAAAACCCAAAGCTGAAGTCGGAACTGAACAGAACACCTAGCGCTTAGCGGGGCCGGTCCCGGACCCACAGCGCAAACAGACCGCTCCTACAGCCGCCAGTCGGAGATTCATAAACACAGACGGGGAAATGAGCTGAGGATGGAGATTTTAGAGGTGAAGCTCACAGATTTACTCACCAAACTGTTCAGGTTTTCTCGGGAAACGGGTCTAAACCAACCTAACGCAGAGCGGACCAGTACAGAGGGAGAACTCGCGAGAAACCGCGAGAACTGCGAGTACTGCGAGTACTGCGTGTGCTGTGTGGTGCAGTGCCATCTAGCGGAGCGGAGGTGGAAGTACAAGGTAGGTGTTTCTAATAAAGTGGCCAGTTGGTGGTAGTACAATGTTGGTGTTTCTAATAAAGTGGCCAGTTAGTGGAAGCACGTGGTAGGTGTTATTAATAAAGTGTCGTGTTAGTGGAAGTACAAGGTAGGGGTTTCTAATAAAGTGGCCAGTGAACAGAACCACGAGGTCAGTGTTTCTAATAAATTGGCCAGTGAGTCGAAATATAAGGTAGGTGTTTCTAATAAAGTGGCCAGTTTGTGGAAGTAGAGGGGAGTTGTTTCTAATAAAGTGGCCGGATAGCGAAGCACAAGGAAGTTGTTTCTAATAAAGTGGCCAGTGAACAGAACCACAAGGAAGGTGTTTCTAATAAAGTGGCCAGTTAGTGGAAGCACAGGGTAGGTGTTTCTAATAAAGTGGCCAGTTAGTGGAAGTAGAAGGTGGGTGTTTCTAATAAAGTGGCCAGTGAGTGGAAGTAGAAGGTGGGTGTTTCTAATAAAGTGGCCAGTGAGTGGAAGTAGAAGGTGGGTGTTTCTAATAAAGTGGCCAGTTAGTGGAAGCACAATGTAGATGCAGACTCGTAATAAATCCAGTCAGCAGGTCGTGATATCAGATTTATGATTTTATTGGAAACACAGAGGATGGCTTGTCATATATACAAAATCCTGTATATAAATTTGTGCAGTCGAACATTCTGAAATGTGAGGGCTAGTGTCATATACAGACTCTTAAACACGGGCAGTCGTGTCAGTGTACATACGTCTTCGACGTTTAAGATTTCCAACAATTATGGCACACAGCTGGAACACAGCTGGTTTCATTAGGTCAAAATTAAACAGCTTTAAACCACATTACAATCAGACTTACAGCTGGAAATGTCCACGACACACATCACCCCGTCTCCTACCATACACATACACGAGAGGCTCCCGCTATATAATAATAACCCACGGTAATAATACTCAACACCTCCTGATCCAGACGGATCTGATTACGCTGTGAAATGCTCAGGTGTTTGAAATGACTCTGTGCAGGCGTGTGCGTCAGTGGCGCCGCTGACCCGATTACTCTCAGCTCTGTTCGGACCGTGATCGGGAACAGAAGACCATCTGAAGTAAGGCTAGTCATTCTGACTCCCTCCAAACCTGGGAGGCCTGGACACAGCTCAGCTCTATTAACCGTGACCGGGTTTAACCTGTGCCTGAAAAGCCTCAATACAGCTTCATGAAAACCACACCACACGACAGGCACATGATCGGATCAGCATGTATTAGGAAACGACGGCCAGGACTATAGATTCATTAGGTCCACACGCGGATCCGCTGTGCACGTTAACAAAACACTGAGCTCGCTTTTAGTGCAAAGTGACGGTATACTTAGTCTGCCTAACAAACAGAGCTATTACTGACGCAGCAGGTTTTAGTGACAGCTGATAAAACACAAGGCTAGTAACAGAAACAACGTTAGCGCTCAACCCTACACGAAGGACTACATTAACTCAGTAACAGAACCGCAGGTATCGCAGCTACCTATCAGAAATCAGCCCAGGGCCCACATCAGGGGCCAACAGGCGGCGCTAAAGGGACAGCTGGGTAAGAAAGCCAATCAAGATCATCCCAGAGGGTAACAGTCTGTGCTGTCAGGGCCGTGAGTGGTCTAAGCAGGGGCCTCCTAGCCACTAGGGGGCGCCAGGTATGTATGTTGTGCAGTCTAGAGATTACTGATGTTACTTCTGATCATAATTAAGTATGTTTCTGCACACACACCCACACACACCCTCACACCCACACACACACATCAGAATAAGACTAGAACCTAAGCGGGACCCCCGTGTACACTGCGCCAGGGGTCTGTGTTTACATGCCCACTGGTGTACATTAGCTCCTGCTGCTTCTGTTAGCCGCGCGACTCCAGTGTAGAACTACGTGTAGTGAAAAGGCTGGAAGCTGGGAACGTTTGATTGGCTCCTCACTGAGCTATCCCTTTAATGGATACATTCCTATGGAATGGCGTTCATTTTTATATTTACTGTTTACATTTTTTTATTTTTTACTTTTTTTTAGATATTGGTTAAAATCACAGCACATGAAATGGGACCGGACAGAGCCTTACACATATAGTTAGTGCTTGTCACACACACACACACACACACACACACACACACTCACACACACACACACACTAACACACACACTAACACACACACACACACACTCACACAATGGCTCACTTATAGTTACATGCAAAAGTTTGGGCACCCCCGTTAAACCATGTTTTGTTGATCCCTGTAGGTGAAGTTCTCTGCAGGGCTGCTGTATACGGTGTTTAATTCTGTGTATACGTTTATGAACAGTCAACGCTTTAAATTTGAGCCCAATAAGTTTAAAGTCAACGTGAAATCAGAAATCCAAACATGATTTAGTTTTGAGTGATAATATTCTGAATGGCAGTATGATATTGAAATATAGATGCCAGGCATTGATATTGTTGTTATATGTGTATATGTATGTGTATATGTATATGTATATGTATATGTATAAGTACGTGTATGTGTATGTGTATATGTATATGTATATGTATGTGTATATGTATATGTATGTGTATATGTATAAGTATAGGTATATGTATATGTATATGTATAAGTATAGGTATATGTATATGTATATGTATAAGTATAGGTATATGTATATGTATATGTAGATGTATATGTATATGTATATAAACGTGGTTAAATAAACAAGACTAGAAACACCTGACCAGTAATGCTAATTTCAGCTAGCATCCCTGTGAGATTCCTGGGGTAGACTATTTTAAGACTCTAAGCCTATTAAAGACATTCCGTGTTCAATATTAATCTTATAAAGTAAAATACTTGAGCCCTAGAGACCTAGAACTTAGAACCTCCAGAGAGTGATGTTTTCAGTAGACTGTACACTATATTTATGTGTATATTTATATTTATTTACATATATATTTTTAATAACATCACAGAGAAGGAGCCTGACGGTGTTTCTGTACAACCCTGTACTGGTACAATCATAATAGAGCATTAGAATTCAAATTATTCTGACACGTTAGGCCATATATATGTATATATATATGTATATGTGAACTCTAAAATAATAAAGCTAAATTTGAGTAAGGCATTAACCTGTTATATGTGGATGTGAAGGGGATATCATTATCAGTTAGGAAAAGGTGATAAATCACAATAATATATTACAATATGTGTTATCTATTACTCAGCATGGCACACAATCACAACCATAGTGTATCTGGACCTACGGTGATATGGTAATACGGTAATACGGGTTAGGTATGGCAATGTAGGTGCAACATGAGTTTACTTTTCAGGATTGGACAGGATGGTGAAAACACTGGAACACAATCATCAGAAGATGAATCAGATTGATTCAGTTCGGTTCTAACCCTAACCCTATAATAAATGAACCAGGTTTGAATATTAAATCCAGTTTTGATATTCCTGAATATCCGATTTCAGGTTGACTTTAAAGCCGTAGCTGTGAAGGTGCAGAGGTCCGTATTCGGACTCACTTCCACTGAGGAAATCAACAAAAGCATTTTGTCATTTGACCGGAGACATGCCAGCTTTCGCAGGGCTGTACGTCAAGGCACTGAATTCCCTCTATCTTTAGGACGGGAGCCGGACTGTATCCCTGTGGCCTCGGAGAATTCCTCACGTTTCTAAAGCTTCTTCTGGAATACTCTTGATATGTGTAACTCCCAGATCCTGGGCATGACCTGAAATGACCTGACGGCTCAGTATGGATGACCACAATAAGCCGCATAGTAATACGCTCACTCACACGTTCACTCACCCATTCATTCAAAGCTCCTGAGTGGAAGGCCAGTGATGTCACATATTATCCACCAATCAGCTAATAAGCTCCGGCTGCTGAATTGGTGCTGCTTGGAAAACTGGTATTAGCGTTTGACAGCATTTGTTTGAGCTTCACATGCACACTCCTCCACAACCCCCCTCCCTCCCCCACACACCCTGAACACACCCTCCCCCCACCAACCACACATTCATTAACACTGAAGGAGGCCCTGTTCAGGATTTCTCAATTGGCGTCATGCCAACATAAGCTCCGTTCTTCTCAGCCGGGTCGTCTGCTTTGGCGTTGACGGGAGAGTAGGCCGTGTCCGTCTTCGTCGTGGTCTGAGCAAACAGAAAAAAAACGAATTATAATTAATGTACATTATTAATGAGTCACCACAGTACATCTGGAGTTAGCTTTAGCACTGGAGCCGCCGGGTTAATGCCGCTAACAAGCCCTGAGAGCTTTATAGCTTCCTAATTAGCATGGCGCTAACCGTGTGCTTAAAACCGATACTTCATGACAGACTGATTTATCGGTGACCAGCACAGCTAGCCTTCAGTTTTGCCCCTAAACCTCAAAACTTGGTTAATAAAACCTCAGTGGTAATGCTAATTTCAACTAGCATAGCTATGAGATTCTAGGTGTATGTTAGCGCTGAGCTAACAGCAGTTAACATGAATGTTTAAGGCTGGCACATTAAACATTCCATGTTCAATATGAGCTAATATTTGAGCCATTATGTACAGGCAGTACCCTCTTTATATCTAGAACTCTCCAAAGAGTGATTTCACTGTCACTTCCTAAGAGGGTAATCTGATCCGTTAGGCCGGCGTGTCTCAACCCTGGTCCTGGCAGCACCCTGCCCTGGGCATTTTAGTGGGTTCCCTGCTTTAGCACACTCCTGCACCTCTGACAGGGCTTGTCAATAAGCTGATGAGTTGAGTCAGGTGTCTTGGGAGCAGTGAAAGCACTAACACGTGCAGGGAAGGCCTCAAGCTCCTGACCAGTGGGACAGCAGCTTGGTAGTACCCGCGGAGATACCACAGAGAAGAGCCGCCTGAGGCTCTGCACTCTCTAAATCAAGGTTTGGTAACAGTGAGCTCTAATTTTAACTGGCATGTTAACCCACTGGCAGAAGCCAACCTGGACCTGCGCAGAAGCTCTGAATACAGACTGTATACAGACATCGGCTGTAGAGGGTGTTTCGTGTTCTGGTTGTTAGCTAGCCTGGTTAGCCATCTTCATCAGCCACGGTGTAACCACCAAGCCTGACGACTGAAACACAAAGCTGTGGCTTCGTAGCTGGGAACACCCGATAAGGCCCACAGACTATATCAAGAGTGTCTGTGAATGGCCAGCTTGGCTTTTGCCAGCTGGTGCTAGCATTAGCTAGATTTCTAAAGTTAGCTTAAAGTTTTGATTGGCTAAAGAAGTGTAACTATCAACTGCAGACGCTTTCTCACCGGACTCTATTAAAACAACGAGAGCCTTAGCCAATGCAGCAGAGGCTAGAACCCAAACGTGAAGGCTGATACATGAAGTGGATAGGTAACAGTAAGTCATACAGTGTCATGGAGCACATAGCAAGTCTACTAGAGGTAACTGAACACCTTGATCATCTGCATGATGCTAAGTGGTGGGGTATCAGCTTCCTTTAGTAGTTAGCTACATTAGCATTTAGCTACAGTACAAAACTACAGAAGCATCTATGTCTGCTGATCTACACATGGACTACGCTAAGGTGGGGGCAGGGTGGGTGTGTTGGGGGGGGCTTGATAAAGTACAGTTCTCATCCATGCTGTTAAAGCTACACAGTGTTACAGAGAGTCACTACGGGCTGCAGAGAGCTGATCAGATTGGAAAATGCCAGGGTGATTTAATCAGCCTGTAAGACCGCAGTGGACCTGACTCAGGGCTTTAGCTTGACCATGGCCTTGGGTCTCTGGCATGTGAGTCAAAGTCGAGCCCTAAGCCACTGAGGTGTAAAGGCAAGCCCAGGCTCTCAGGTGAGAGTCCAGGTCAAGTCTTGAGTCTTTGATGTGCGAGTTGAGCTTTGACTCTCTGGAGTGTGAGTCTGAGTTGAGCCTCAAGATTCTGGGTCGCGAATCCATGTTGACTGCTCAGTCTGTAGGGTCTGAGTGAAAGTGGAGTCACAAGCCTCTGGAGTTTGGGTACAGGTCGAGTCTCGTGTCTCAGTGGTCTGTCCAGTTACTTCAGTCGAATCTTGAGTCTCAGATGTGAGTCGGAGTCAAGTCGTGACTCTCTGATGTGGAATCTAAGTCCGAGTCAAGTCTCAGGTTTCTGGGCTACGAATCAAAGTCGACTCCCAAGCCTCTGAGCGTAAGCTGAGTCTCAAGTCTCTGGGGTTCAAGCCCACGTGGAATCTTGAGTCTCTAAAGTGTGAGTCGGTTGAGCCTTAAGTCTCTGACGTGTGAGTCAATTCAATCTCTGATGCGCAAATCCAAGTTGAATCTTGAGTTACTATGGTGCGAGTCCAAGTCAAGCCTTGAGTCTCTGGGGTGTGAGTCCAAGTCAAGTCTCAGTTTTCTAAGCCTCTGGGGTGTGAGTATAAGTCTCTGGGGTTTAAGACCGCATGGAGTCCTGAGTCTCTGGTGTGCGAGTCTGAATTGAGCGTTGATTCTCAGAGGTTTGAGTCTGAGTCATGCCTCGAGTCAGGTGTGCGAGTCAGTCGAGCCTTGAGTCTCTGGTGTGCGAGTCAGCTGAGCCTCGAGTCTTGTTTAATTACCACCCAAAATCAACCACTAATGCTCAGCGCATCACAACCACTTAGCACCAACCACACCCAACTAACACCAGCATTTCCCATCACAGCACAGAACCCTGCAGCCTCAGCGATGCAAGAGAAGTAAGAGGTTCAGGAAGTGGTGGAAATGGGGGAGGTGTTAGTAGGTTAACACTTACAGGACCAGAATAGTACGCTTCCGCAAAATCAAAGCGCTTAACTTCCCTCTAAAAGAAGAGGCACACGGAGAAACGCGGGTTACATGTGGGCATGCAGCTGTTCACACATGGTTAGTTGTCACGGCAGAAGGGGGCACCTCCAGTTATGGAGCGGTTTTATAGTGGGAGGTGCCCACTTCTGCTTTCTAGTGTTAATAAATCATTAACAGAGAACCTGTCCCAGTGTTCAGGCCACTGATTTCAGGCTGAGGAACCAAGAACCCATCAGAACCCAGCTCCTCATTAGACTCCCACAGCAATGCTACCAACCGTCACTCTTCAGAAGGTCTGACTAGAACCGCGAGGCCCAGCATGCGGCCATGAACTCGGACGGGCTCGGCTAATTCAGCCTGATGTTCGAGATGAAGTGATGGAGTGAAACACAAACGGCACAAAAGCCCCGGAACAATCCCTGTGGCTGATTGGATACGGGATACGCTGTCACATACAGTCTGAACAGGGCTGTGAGGCTGATCATTATCTAGAACCAAATACAATGAGAACATATTTCTCTATTTCTCAACTTGGGCTACAAAGCACCCTCTGACTTAAATCAAATCGGTTTATTAATAATAAAGAAATATAAATATAAGAATCGAAATACACCACCCAGGAGTTTAAATCCTACACCAGCCACGGAATAACTAGCCATGGCTCCACCTGACTTCAGGTATGACACAGGGGTTCTGAACGTGCGGCTGCTAATTCACTCTGAAATCTCTTTAATATGATGTTAATAGAGGATTATAAGGATTTAAGATTATCGTTTTTTTTTTTTTGGAGGTGATGGTGGCAGTGTGTAAATCGAGAAGCCACTCCCATCTCCCTCACTGTTCCTGAGGTTTCTTGTCCCGTGTGAATGGGACTACACCACCCGCCTCCCTCTGTAGAGCTAATCCCGTCCCATTAGGGCTTATTATGTTGGTAAGGGTTCTCTAGTGAGTTAGGAAGCTAGTTATTAGCACATATGCTAGCATCCACAGAGGCTGGACTTATACCTGTGGCCCTTCTAACCCGTCACACTGGCAGTGATGGACAATGTTCATTTTAACTGAGAGTCACTGTATATACACGCTGTATACACGCTATATACACACTGTATATACCCACTGTATATACCCACTATACATACCCACTGTATATACACACTGTATATCCCCCACTGTTTATACACACTGTATACACACTATACATACACACTGTATATACACACTGTATATACACACTATATACCCACTGTATATACACACTATGAATTTTTCTAATTTTGATACGGACTGTGGAGCTGGTTAATAAACCTGGCTAGGCACTAGGCTATGACAGGTCATACTGGATGAGTTATGCAGTTACGCTCTTCCAGAAATTCCGTCTACTTCCACTAGCCGCTCCGCTCCTGCACGACTGTGATTGGAATTCGAAGCTGAGGGACAAAGAAGGTTTTAGATCGGAACCCGGCCTATCATTAGACTCCCACAGCTTCGCTCTAATGCTGCAAGCTCGCTCTTTAGAAGGCCTGAATAGGACCGTGCGCGGCCCACGCGCTGCCCCGAGCATTCTGGGAAATGAATGAGTGGTCACGGGACAGGACCGGGAGGTTGCGTGAAAGTGCCCGGCGTTAAAATGTCACATTCCTCTGAGGGTTATCGGAACAGTGGCTGCACAGAAGCTGCCATGCTGTAGGGCAACGGAGAACCTTCATGGAAGCCTTGTCCCTCACGCTTCTTACACTCTCTCGCTCTCTCACACGCTCACTCTCTCGCTCTCTCACACACTCGCGCTCTCACACGCTCACTCTCGTTCTCTTACACGCTCACTCTCGTTCTCTTACACGCTCACACTCTCTCGCTCTCTCACACGCTCACACTCTCTCGCTCTCTCACACACTCACACTCTCTCGCTCTCTCACACGCTCACACTCGCTCTCTCACACGCTCACTCTCACTCTCTCGCTCTCTCACACGCTCACACTCTCTTGCTCTCTCACACGCTCACTCTCTCGCTCTCTCACACACTCACTCTCTCGCTCTCTCACACTCGCTCTCTTTCACACGCTCACACTCTCTCGCTCTCTCACTCTCTCGCTCTCTCACACACTCGCTCTCTCGCTGTCTCTCACGCTCACTCTCTCGCTCTCTCACACACACTCACTCTCTCACTCTCTCACACTCGCTCTCTCACACTCGCTCTCTCACACGCTCACACTCTCGCTCTCTCACACGCTCGCTCTCTCACGCTCACTCTCTCGCTCTCTCACACGCTCACTCTCTCGCTCTCTCACACGCTCACTCTCTCACTCTCTCGCTCTCTCACACGCTCACACTCTCTCGCTCTCTCACACGCTCACTCTCTCGCTCTCTCACGCTCACTCTCTCGCGCTCTCACACGCTCACTCTCGTTCTCTTACACGCTCACTGTCTCGCTCTCTCACACGCTCACACTCTCTCGCTCTCTCACACGCTCACTCTCTCGCTCTCTCACACACGCTCACTCTCTCACTCTCTCGCTCTCTCACACGCTCACTCTCTCACACACTCGCTCTCTCACACGCTCACACTCTCACGCTCTCACACGCTCACACTCTCGCTCTCTCTCACACGCTCACTCTCTCGCTCTCTCACACACTCACTCTCGCGCAGACCCTTACCTTCCTCTGACGTGAGCGGATGATGAGGAGGATGCTGATGAGGCAGAGGATGACTCCCAGAGCGATGAGGACGAAGGGGAAGTTGGGGACGATCGAGGCGATGAACAACAGCTTGTGCAGCTTGGCAGCCGTGGCATCATCAACTGTCACAGACTGAGATCAGAAACAGATGATCAGTACAGATCACAGCACAGAACCTGAACTGCCCTTCATCTAGGGGACTAGCCTGCTGTGATGTTCCAGGTGGTTGCTAGGGTGTTACTGTTTGTTTGCGATCATCCAGAAATCATGTTGGACTCTTTAAATGGTTTGTTCCATTGTTAAAGGGTGATGTACGGTTCTATACGGTTCCATCAGGAATCACAATCTAGCATCTAATAGCATCAAAAGAGTCTGACATCATCATGACAGAAGAACCCTTCTAGAATCCTTCTAGAGAACACCCAACCCTTCTCATGAAGGCTATATATAGAACACTCTACCGCACACTTCCATCTGAGGAACCCTGTAACGGTATCTAGAACCATTTAAGCATGAAAAGACTTATCTGAATGTTCATGGTTTGTGTGGTAGATGGTTCTGTGTACATTACCATACCAAACGTGATATCAGTGTGTAGACTGATGATGAAGGGGTGTTACCTCAGGGGACAGTTTGGCCACGCCCACACCTGTATAAGCTGTGAGGTGTTATGTTGTGAGTGAGGCTGAACACTGGCCAGCGTGCTCATGGGAAGGAGACGGGAACTATCGGAGTTAGAGCGAGGCATGATGGTGGACACCAGACCGATCGCGCATTCCATTTCCAAACAGGTGTTAAACATTCCTCGATCCACAGTGTCACATGTGTACTGGGAAGTCAGAGAAAGCTTTCCCCCCCGCAGTGGACAGCGCACAGGTGCTTAGTAATCGTGACTGGCACCATCTGGCTAGAAACAGACGAGCGGCTCTGGCAGAACTCACACCCACATTAATCCAGGAGGTCCCACACGCTCATCCCGCAGGTCAGTGCAGAGCTCTTTAGCTTCCATGGGATACGTGATCAGACCACCCTCCAGAGTGCCTCTGTTAACACCGCCATGACAAAGGAGCCAGTCCTCCAGGGTCCAGTTACCAACTCATGTGCCCAGTGCCAACTTCCTAACTGGACCCTAGAAGACCAGTGGCAAGTCATGGTACCAGTGGTTTCGTGCTGATGATGGGGTTTGGGTGTGGCGCAGACCCCATGGACCCTAGTTGTTAGCAAGGCACCGTTCAGGCTGATGGTGGTTCTGAACTGGAGTGGGGTGTGTTCTTTTGGCACGGGTTGAGTCCAGTATGTTTTCCTAAGCATGTCATTGATGCCCGGTGTCTGCTACGATTCACTGCTTGGTGCCAACGTGCAGCCCTTCATGGACGTCATGTACCCCACAGTGATGGGATGTTCCAGCAGGATAATGCACCGTGCTATCAGGCCCAAGATGTCCAGAACTTTTTCACCTGATATGAGACCAATCAAGACACTGTACTATCATGCCTCATTCAAACTCATAACTCATGTCCCCTGTCCATGAGGACACTGGCCAGTCTTCAGCCCGACTGTTGGGCGTTGCCAAACCGTCCCCTGAGCTAACACCTCTTCAGAATCAATTTACATACTGGTATCACATGACTATTGGTATGTCAGTGTAGAAGCGTGAAAGCGAGGGGCTCCTATCAATCACTCCTTCCTGATTATATGACTGAAAATGAAAAGGCTGTGGCCCCAATTCATAAATTCCCAATCTACCCACGTCCACCTTCCTCCGTCACCCCTTGATGCTTGAACAGAACAGAAACCCAAACCTGCGTGAGTGAAACGCTCGGTATCACACTTACAGCGCCACGGTAACGGCTCAGGCTAATCAAGTAATGCCATTTAATCAGTTTACATCCAGAGGCGGATACAGACCGAGCACCATGGCAGTCACCACAGCGACATCAGAGAAACAACAACGGGACAAAACAATAAGCCCCCTCAGCTCAAACCTGCATTTACGTTCTAGATATCCCAGCCATAAGCACGGAACTCGGCGGTCACACGAGGCTAGAAGCTCTTCAACATCTTAGAAACCGACAGCATCGGCGAACAGTTTATTCCTCCGTCTGGTTAATCGTAATCATAACCACCTCTAATAAATACCGGTGACGTAGCTCTGTGGTGTTTGAGCGCCAGCGTGCTTTCGGTCTGGTGCTGAAGATGATCAGATGCATGTGGTCAGTGTGAAGTATGCAGTGCAGAGAAATCATTCCAGCATCTCACCTCGTTAATGAACATGACCGGGAAGAGGGTGCCATTCAACATTCTGGTCATTCTGCAGACATGAGAGAGTCCAGTCAAATCAGAGGCACAGACACGGAACCAGACACAGACGCAGGGAACGATTCACAGACACACGGAACGATTCACAGACACACGGAACGATTCACAGACACACGGAACCATTCACAGACACAGGGAACGATTCACAGACACATGGAACGATTCACAGACACACGGATGAATAGACATTAGATGCATTTTGTTGTGCTTTGAAGTCTCTTTTGGCCAATCAGCAACAGGGGGCGTTCCTGCTCATGCTCGGGACAACAGAAAGGGGAGGGGCTACGTGTTGAACTAGAAGATAATATGACAATGTTCTTCGTTCTAGCTATGTTCTAGCTGTGTTAGCATCAGTGGGGAGTTAGAGGAGAGACCTCAGAGAGCCGAGGGACCAGGATGTAACTGCTGCACTATTTAAGGTGGAACGGAAAAACAGGAACCAGACGCTGGTGTAGAGGAAGCAGAGCGCTGAAGGTGTGTAAAGGGAGGGGAGGTTGCTCTGGTTGTGCTGGACAGGTGCTGTTTTCAGAACCAGTAGGTCTGTCTGGTTTTATCCCTTATGCTAATGTTTGTAACTGGTTAGCCTCCCAGCAGACACTGTAGCGACAGTATGCTAACCTGCTAGCGCTGGGTGTGTGGCTGTCGCTCTAATGTTATGTTATGGTGTTTGTCCTTTAAACTAACAAGTGTGCTAGTCCAGGGTCTTTCACCATGGCGATATGTGTCCATGAACATTGGGGCGGAGCTTCTGAGAGATCACTGACTGGAAGGGTGTATTTGTTTGCTGTTGAGTTCAAGTATTAAAATCTTTTTCTGGAATTCTGTATGGCAAATCCAGAGTTAGACGAAGAATGGATGTAACGAACTGCTTGCTGGTTTACACTGCAGTCTCCGCTTTAAAACACACCTGTACGTAACCCTTTGAAGTTGTACTTCTGTTTAATCATGTTAACAAATACAGGTCTGTCCCCCCAGACTGGTGACTGGAAACTGCATTTCCAAAAACACATTACAGTACAGTAGTCATGTTTTCATTCAAAAAAGAAAATGACTTTCACATTTCCCATTTAGGAAGTATTCCCACAACCACGAAATGCCCATGATTGCATCATCCTGTAGACGCCCTTGCAAAGAGATAACGCACACACACCAGGCTTGTGCTAAAATGCTGATGCTGCTGCAAAACGTGTACAAGCAGAGTTCAATAGCTGTGAAAAGAGGGGTACTTACGGAAATCCATGCACTCTTTCCAGCAGAATGTTTATCTGGGCTTTTTTGGAGGCGCGGACCGGAACTCCGATAGTCTGGATCACACACACACACACACACACACACACACACACACACACACACACACACACACACACACACACACACTCAGTAATCCATAAGGAACGTCAATACACAAAACCTACACTTAACAAATCTATAGGAAATGAAATCTATAAACCATGACAGTCCGTATGATTGTATCTGTCAGAAGACTTGAGGAAATCCAGTATTTGGAGACGGTTCTCCTCCCTGTCCCACTATGTAGTCACCACTAGAGGGCGTGAGAAGGCGATTAGCAGGCTTACTCCCTAATGCTAACCACAAGCCTTGGTCTTTCCCGTTAGCCGTGAGAC
>JAMWET010007443.1:0-5000 GCA_024036415.1 Prochilodus magdalenae | reverse complement strand
TAGAAGTAGCAGTAGTAGTAGTAGAACCTGTAGCAGTAGTAGTAGTAGTAGTAGTAGAACCTGTAGCAGTAGTAGTAGCAGTAGAAGTAGCAGTAGAAGTAGCAGTAGAAGTAGCAGTAGTAGTAGTAGTAGTAGAAGTAGCAGTAGTAGTAGTAGTAGAACCTGTAGCAGTAGAAGTAGCAGTAGTAGTAGTAGTAGTAGTACCTATAGCAGTAGTAGTAGTAGAAGTAGCAGTAGTAGTAGTAGAACCTGTAGCAGTAGTAGTAGTAGTAGTAGTAGTAGTAGTAGAACCTGTAGCAGTAGTAGTAGCAGTAGCAGCAGTAGTAGTAGTACCTGAAGTAGTACCTGTAGTAGTAGTAGTAGTAGTAGTAGTAGTGCAGTAGAAGTTGATGCAGCAGGAGTAGTCAGGGTAGCAGTACTACTAGCAGAAGCAGTAGAAGGTATTAGTGCTGTAAGAGGAGTAGTGGCACTACCAACCAGCAGTAGTAGTACCAGCAGTTGTAGCTGTAGTTCGCAGTTGCAGATGTAGCGGCAGTAGCAGGAGCAGCACAGGTCACAGTACTATCAGTCGTAGCTGTGGCGGTCGTACTGGTAGTAGGAGTAGTAGTAGCAGTAACAGTTATAGAATTATCAGGAGCAGTATCAGTAGCACTCGTATTAGGAGCAGCTACTAGTAGTGGCAGCTGTAGTATGGTAGCAGCAGTAGTACCAGTAGTAGGAAGTGTAGAAGTAGCAGTAGTATTAGCAGTAGTCGTAAATATTTTAGCATTAGCAACAGTAGCGCAGTGGTACTGGTAGGAGGAGTAGCAGCCACAGTTGTTGTAGTTGTAGCAGTTGCAGTATTAGTAGTACTCGTAGCAGGAGCAGTAGCAGCAGTACTAGCAGGACTGGCAGTTGTAGCGATAGTGTCAGCAGTAGTAGTTGTAGTAGTAGGAAAGGCAGATGTAGCAGTAGAGCTGTAGATGTAGCAGCAGGTTTACTAGTAGGAGCAGGAGCAGTAGTGGGGTCCTGGGAGTGATTATGTGACCTCAGCTGTACCTTGGCGACACACTCCCACGTACAGCGCTCCGTCGTCCAGGCACTTGGCCTTGTCCAAGCAGAAGCCTTCATTCGCGGGGTTGTTCTTTGCGCTGGCCAGGACGTCGCGTGGTGGAGTGAACCGGTACGCTGGGATCCCCTTCACCTCCACCTCCTTCTCAAACAGCATGTAGATCGACCTGGAGAGAGAGCAACAAGCCTGAAACGACATCCACCCTGAAACCACACACCCATGAGGAGTCCCCGCGCAGAGCACGCTGGGAAAGCAGCTCTAATGAGGAAGTAACAGTTCCACAAGTTATACAGCTATTCGTCCCCCACCCACAGCCCCACTAAGCCCCCGCCAAGCCCCCACCAAGACCCCCATCTCACTTCCAGTAACTTAGAAACACTTTCGCAATCAGCAGTTTCCCAACAGATACTCATCAACTCACCAAACTCCAATCTGCAGGACCATCACTCTGGGGATGCCTCGGCCCCTAGCTACGCTTCACAACACAGGGCTTACTTACCCCAGCACCGGCTCTGTTTATCCCCCTACCCAAACCACCTCTGAGGGATTAGCATGTGGGTAATTTAGCATGTTACTTCCCAGAAAATATTCCAAATATACTGTATTTATTCAATATGTGTTATTTATCAGATATGCTGTATTTACCCAACATACTGTATATAGATTATTAGTAAAAAGACAGAGAAAATGAAGGGTTACTATTAGTTATGTTTTTAATGCATTTATTTGTATTATTAATAACTATTTCTGATTGTATGTAGCTGAAGGTTTAAGATAAGATGAATAATCCTTTATTGATCCCACAGTGGGGGAATTTGCAGTGTTACAGGAGCACAGAGGAAAGAACATATTTACAGATATGATTAAATATACATGAACTGAATGACTGGTCCTGACATCTGTGCTTTGCACTGCACTGTTCTGGTACGACAGAATCTGGAATTATATTATATTTACACATATATATATATATATATATATGTATGTATATATATATATATATATATATATATATATATAATATTTCCTATAAACCAGATAACAAATCATCACAGTCCCATTATTTTCACAGTGTAATACCTTCCACACCTGCTTTTACCAAACATTGAGATGAAACATATAACTAAGATACTGCAATGTATTTCATGTGTGTACAAATATATTAATCATATTGTATAATAAAATATATATTATTAAATATATTAAGTAAATATTTTAATACCAACATCTGAAAGTTTCGTCCCGTACCGCAGTCGAGACATGCTTGGCATCTGAAATCTACCGTCTTAGTTTTAGCACTGGAGCTACGAGGCTAACACAGACAGTAATGAAGGTTCTAACTGTAATATTAGCATCATGCTAAATGCTAACTCACCCCATACTTGCCTCAAACCGTGTCCAGCTGTTCAGTAACCTATGTGTGTGTTTTCTGGTGCTGGCTCACTGTTATTCATTAACATAACTTCAGGCTACCTGATGCCGCTGCTAGCTATGCTAGGTACTTTTGATCCATTTCAGGTCTGTTTGATGTCCACCTAACACCTCCTCCTAAAACACCCAACACTCCTCCTAAAACACTCAACACTCCTCCTAAAACACCTAGCCGTCCTTAACACTTAACACTCCTCCTAAAACACTTAACCGTCCTTAACACTTAACACCTCCTCCTAAAACACTTAACACTCCTCCTAAAACACCTAACCGTCCTTAACACTCAACACTCCTCCTAAAACACTTAACACTCCTCCTAAAACACCCAACACTCCTCCTAAAACACTCAACACTCCTCCTAAAACACCTAACAGTCCTTAACACTCAACACTCCTCCTAAAACACTCAACACTCCTCCTAAAACACTCAACACTCCTCCTAAAACACCTAACAGTCCTTAACACTCAACACTCCTCCTAAAACACTTAACACTCCACCTAAAACACTCCTCCTAAACAACAGTCCTCCTAAACACTCAACACTCCTCCTAAAACACTAACAACTCCTCTAAACACTCCAACACTCCTCCTAAAACACTCAACACTCCTCCTAAAACACCTAACAGTCCTAAACACTCAACACTCCTCCTAAAAAAAACACCCAACACTCTCTCCTTAACACTCACACTCCTCCTAAAACACCTAACACCCTAAACACTCAACACTCCTCCTAAAAACACTCAACACTCCTCCTAACACTCACTCCTCCTAAAAACACCTAACACTCTCCTAACACTCAACACTCCTCCTAAAAACACCCTAAAACAGTCCTAAAACACTCAACACTCCTCCTAAACACTCCTCCTAAACACCCAACACACTCCACTCCTAAACACCTACTCAACACTCCTCCTAAACACTCCTCCTAAAACACTCAACACTCCTCCTAAAACACCTACTCCTTAACACTCCACACTCCTCCTAAAACACTTAACTAACAGTCCTAAACACTCAACAAAAACACCCAACACTCCTCCTAAAACACTCAACACTCCTCCTAAAACACTCAACACTCCTCCTAAAACACCTAACAGTCCTTAACACTCAACACTCCTCCTAAAACACTTAACACTCCTCCTAAAACACCCAACACTCCTCCTAAAACACTCAACACTCCTCCTAAAACACCTAACAGTCCTTAACACTCAACACTCCTCCTAAAACACTTAACACTCCTCCTAAAACACCCAACACTCCTCCTAAAACACCTAACAGTCCTAAACACTCAACACTCCTCCTAAAACACTCAACACTCCTCCTAAAACACCTAACAGTCCTAAACACTCAACACTCCTCCTAAAACAGCTAACAGTCCATAACACTCAACACTCCTCCTAAAACACTCAACACTCCTCCTAAACACTCTCAACACTCCTCCTAAACACTCTCAACACTCCTCCTAATACACCTAATACACCTAACACTCCTCCTAAACACTCTCAACACTCCTCCTAAAACACCTAACAGTCCTAAACACTCAACACTCCTCCTAAACACCCAGCACTCCTCCTAAAACACCCAGCACTCCTCCTAAAACACTCAACACTGCTCCTAAAACACCTAACAGTCCTCCTAAACACCCAGCACTCCTCCTAAACACCCAGCACTCCTCCTAAACACCCAGCACTCCTCCTAAAACACCCAGCACTCCTCCTAAAACAACCAGCACTCCTCCTAAAACACTCAACACTGCTCCTATTAATTTCCTATGATTATAAACTGTTCTATCTGGGGTCGACCTGAAGAGGTTGGGTTCCCCTTTAGACTCTTGGTTCCTCTCTAGGGTTCCTCCTCTTGCTCCGAGGGAGTTTCTCCTTACATGTGTGGACGAGACATTACGCATGTGATGTCATTAGGTGAATCATTAATGAGCATTAATTAATGTGCTGTGCTCTCCAGGCACTGTCATACGCTACAAAGCTTAGTCCGAGGGTAAACCAATACGTCTATAAACCAAAGGACGACTGGGTTCTTTAGAAACACGGTATCAGTAATCACGAGCTCACTATTAAAGATGAGGAGCAGGCAGGGCTCCATCCGGGGCTGTGTGGAAACCCCTCACTGCTGGACAGCCGTGTTCTTCAGCCCTTAGCTAGCCTAAGGGCGCAATGCTAACGTTAGCATTAGCAAACCTATGTATATGGTGGTGTGTCTCGCAATATATCATAAGACATTAAACCATAACAGCTCTATCAGGATACACAATGTACCGGCAGGTTCTAGTCTGGTTCTAGCCAATACATAGCCCTGTCCAGAAGGCTGTACAAGGGTCGCCGGCGTCCCACGCCCACATGCTATCATGTCTGAGCGACGTTTTCTCTTTTCTCCCCCTCTTTATCCCATGTTTTGTTTGTTTTCCTTCCATTGATTGGGATCATGGGAAATTATTTTTCCAGACAGGAAACTCACGAGCCTAGTGGAGTATTAGAGATGAGGTAAAGCCTGAACAAGATGTCCAG
>JAMWET010007442.1:112500-116953 GCA_024036415.1 Prochilodus magdalenae | reverse complement strand
TGATAGTTTAGGAGATTGTGGCTGGTTGTGGCTCCTCTGCTGATAGTTTAGGAGATTGTGGCTGGTCCTGGCTCCCCTGCTGATAGTTTAGGAGATTGTGGCTGGTCCTGGCTCCCCTGCTGATAGTTTAGGAGATTGTGGCTGGTCCTGGCTCCCCTGCTGATAGTTTAGGAGATTGTGGCTGGTCCTGGCTCCCCTGCTGATAGTTTAGGAGATTGTGGCTGGTTGTGGCTCCCCTGCTGATAGTTTAGGAGATTGTGGCTGGTTGTGGCTCCCCTGCTGATAGTTTAGGAGATTGTGGCTGGTTGTGGCTCCCCTGCTGATAGTTTAGGAGATTGTGGCTGGTTGTGGCTCCCCTGCTGATAGTTTAGGAGATTGTGGCTGGTTGTGGCTCCCCTGCTGATAGTTTAGGAGATTGTGGCTGGTTGTGGCTCCCCTGGATAAGTTTAGGAGATTGTGGCTCCCCTGCTGATAGTTTAGGAGATTGTGGCTGGTCCTGGCTCCCCTGCTGATAGTTTAGGAGATTGTGGCTGGTCCTGGCTCCCCTGCTGATAGTTTAGGAGATTGTGGCTGCTCCTGGCTCCCCTGCTGATAGTTTAGGAGATTGTGGCTGGTTGTGGCTCCCCTGCTGATAGTTTAGGAGATTGTGGCTGGTTGTGGCTCCCCTGCTGATAGTTTAGGAGATTGTGGCTGGTCCTGGCTCCCCTGCTGATAGTTTAGGAGATTGTGGCTGCTCCTGGCTCCCCTGCTGATAGTTTAGGAGATTGTGGCTGGTTGTGGCTCTTCTGTGGGTAGTTTAGGAGATTGTGGCTGCTCCTGGCTCCCCTGCTGATAGTTTAGGAGATTGTGGCTGGTTGTGGCTCTTCTGTGGGTAGTTTAGGAGATTGTGGCTGGTCCTGGCTCCCCTGCTGATAGTTTAGGAGATTGTGGCTGGTCCTGGCTCCCCTGCTGATAGTTTAGGAGATTGTGGCTGGTCCTGGCTCCCCTGCTGATAGTTTAGGAGATTGTGGCTGGTCCTGGCTCCCCTGCTGATAGTTTAGGAGATTGTGGCTGGTTGTGGCTCTTCTGTGGGTAGTTTAGGAGATTGTGGCTGGTTTTGGCTCCCCTGCTGATACTGGTGGTTTAGGAGATTGTGGCTGGTCCTGGCTCCTCTGCTTATAGTTTAGGAGATCGTGGCTGGTTGTGACTCCTCTGCTGATAGTTTAGTTTAATTTGTTGGCTGGTTCTTGCTCGGCTGCTGTTGGTTTAAGAGGTTACTTGCTGGCTGTTGGTCTTCTGCTGAAGATAATTTAGATTCCTCTGCTGCTGGTAGTTTAGGAGTTTAATGACTGGTTTAATGATTGTATGGCTGTGTTCAGTCGTTTGATCTTCTTAGATTCCAATCAGATAAGCCTGATCTAACATACTTCTGTTGTGACACATATGCAGATATAGAAACATGAGTTGGAGGCTGTGAAAAGGAGGAAAGGACAGGGAGAAAATGAGACAATGGGGGAGAAAGGAAAACAAATGAATGCAGAGAGGTAGAAACAGAAAAAAGACGGAAAATGTAGATAGGCAGTGTCTAAAAAAGAGAGAAAGAAAATACGCTGGAGAGAAATCTGCAGGAAAATGGGTATATAGAAGAGCGGGGGGGGGGGGTGGTCTGTGTCGGTGTATACACACACAAAAACTCAAAAATAAAAATTTGTTGAGATTCTGGACTCTGTATTTTAGTAGTAATGTCACAGCAGGATTCAAGGCTGCACAAGTTTGTGGTGATCCTGACCAACCTCAGATGTTCTAGACGAGTTTCTGTGGGTGTTTAGATGACTCAAGGCCTTTGAATGATCCAACAACAATAAATACATTTTGTTAAAATAAAGCAGACCGATCTGTAACTATGTCTCTTAAAGGTCTATCCAGGCTGTGTTTAATAAACTGCAAGGCGTTGTATCATGCAAGTTTGGTTTCCTTTGGAATTTCTTCCAAGGATTTACTTAAAAATATTCACTGTAAAATGATGTAGAAAAATAAAAGTAACAGCTGCAGTATACGCACTTATGACCGTTTTGGTTGGATATGCCCTAAGCAGTAAGTTGTGTGTCACCAATACCCAGGCACAAGTGGAAATTAGCATTATTCCTGCTTTGGTAATTTGGTGAGCAAAATGTTTATTACTTTATTATCATCATTATTATTATCATTATTATTATTATAAATATGCTGCATGAAATATAAAAGTTATATATTAATATATTATAGAGTAACCTAAAATTCTTCCTTTAGCACTCCATGATTGCATGATAACAGTAGCAAGCACTTAATGATTTCTTGGTGCAACTATCTAAAAATAATTTATAGAGAATATTAGTACACATCGTTTGGCCTGTTTATTTGGAATTATTGCAGTTTGTAAAACACAGAATAAAATCATCAAAATCATTATTATAACAATATTTCCAAGGTCTGTTTAATCTTGGAATATATACATGAATAAATAAATATCTAAATTTACAATAGAAGTGCCTGTAACATAAAAAAAAAATGACTATTAAACCAAAAAAAAAATCCTCATTTCCAACTCGACTAGCTTGAGTTATAACTCCAATTAGGTGATTGAGGCTGGAATCGTTGGGCAAATTGCCTCCACTTCCATACATAAACACCCGTGTGAGTGCTGGGTCCGTGTTCTGTGGCCGTGTGTAAGTCTTTGAATGCGGGTTTTAAGCATGAGGTTATTTCCCAAGGTCAGTGGTTTATGGGGCTGGAAGTTGTTAACACATTTGAAATGGTTAGCAGGCCTGCTCCTCTTCCTTTTCTGCATTGCCAAAATTTCCCCTTTTTTTTTCAGTGAAATTCCTGTTTTATTTTTTTTTTGTACCCCCCCTCCTTCATCTCCCCTCCGTGCCCCTCTATCAATCAGCCAGGTCAATCTCAGACTGGCTACAAAGCAGAGGTCTCGCTGGTCAAACGGCTGCTGGTCATGGCCAGTCAGAGGCCAGGCTATTTTAGGAGATGCTCAGTAATTGGACTTGCAAATTTTGTGGGCTGACGAGCTTAGTCATTCAGTCGTGAAGCTGACAGTAGGAAAAGAGCAAGGTTCCTTGTTCAAGTATACGTTCGCCTCACCTGAGTATATGCAAACAAACAAACAGAGATAAAACCTCAGTGCTTAAGATGTAAGCAAAACAAGAATTGAGAGCTTAGATGTGTAATGCACAGTTGGAGTATTATAAACAATAGTAGTGATGTGGACCAGACAATGCCTCAGAAAGCTCTCTCAGAAATGTATTGCATTAAATGGATGTAAATGCTTCATAATGGCAAAGACATTGTTACAGTCTTTACAAGTACATGCGGTGTGATAAATATTAGGATAGAATAGTAAGTAAAATTGCTTTTTGGGGTGGGTTTTATTTTTTTTATTTATTTATTTATTTTCTTTTACATGATTTAGATTTAACCGGTACAGATATGCCTGTAATCTGATTTCTGTGTGGCTGCTTTGTAAGAATATTGATTTTGAAAGTCACTATGCTAATTAAATTGCATTGAGAACTGGCCATAGCAGAATAATTCCTCAGAGATGAGCAGTATGTGCAGTACATCCCGCAGTACCTCTGCCACAGCGCAACACTGACAGCTCAGTCAGTCATCAGACATCTTGAATATACCTGCTACTAGTGTTAATCTGTAAGATGGGAGAGGTTTTCTAATATGAAAACAGAAATAGAGAACTGACTGGAACCAGTATGGAGTAGTTTCTAATTTGATAGGACTTTTTGTTGTAATCTTGAGACATGTATTACCTGATTTTGTTATTAGTGTTAAAAGGAAAACCAAATGTTGGATGCATGTATGCATGTACATTTACATTTAAGGTATTTAGCAGACGCTCTTATCCAGAGCGACTTAGAACCGTGCTTAGTGTTCCGTTGGATAATATTCCAGCTAGTACAGGAAGTTTAGAGCTTAAAACTCAACCACGAGCTCAGACACTGCCCGAACAGGGGGCCAGTGCTGTACCTACCTTATAGGCCCCAGTCCAATAAGTCTATACATGGAATCCAAGCTGCCAAGACAGATCATTTTGAGATGTCGCATCATAACGTATTCACACACATCCAGCTATCCTGCCAACAGCAGTGTAGCTCTGCCAATACATACTGATGTTAAGGAATACTTCAGCCCATGCTGCACAGTACAGGGAAGCCTATCAGAGCAGAGCTTTTTACACCCTGTAGAGATGTTTCCCCTTCGTTGCTGCTTTATAACAGCATCATATTCATTACAGATTACAGTAGAATACTTCAATGCCGATCTAATTTACCTGAGAGTTGTAAGAACTCATGCTTCAGTGGACCTTTTTGTACATGATTAATTTCATTAATTGTCTTCATTCTGAAGAGTGACCTTGAAACTGCAAAATCTTCAGAATTCTTTTCCATTTAATTCTTAACTATTCTGTCTT
>JAMWET010007442.1:20000-107500 GCA_024036415.1 Prochilodus magdalenae | reverse complement strand
GTCAAGCGGGCACATCACCATTGCGATCTTTGGTGATCTTTAGTGTTAAGGGCAGTCGTCGCAACGGTAGGCCTGCGTCATGCAGCCTTCTGCTGCAGCTGACAGGATTACTCATGCCGTGCATCACTGCTTGCTGAATGTCTACAGTTGTGGCTGTTGGGTCACTCTGTGCTGGTTCAACAATCCGTTAGTTCTCTCCATGTCTCTGGTTCATGCCGTCTATCCACCGCTGCCAGCCACATGCTAGTATAATACTTTGATAAGACCTTCCCTCTTCCTGGAGCCCTAAAATTTGACCCCCTCCAACCCGTCCCACCGCATGAACTCTTTCGAGCTCTTCTGAGGCATACTTCACATTCAAAGGACAGGGATAGGCCTCATCCTTGCTTGCATCACATGCGTGGCCAAACATAGAACTTGTATGCATGTCTTATGTCAAACCTACCGACCAAGTTTCATTCCCCATTTTTATTTTTTTATTTTGTATAAGTGTACATTTAATGATTATTTTATATATAGTGATAATAACCATGCTTAAATTAATGTAAAGTATATGTATTGTGCAAGATAATTAAGAAAGACGTAAACAATACATAGATAAACATGTATTTTCCTAGTCGCACTGTAGGCAGTGCTAGTGGGCACAGGCCTTGTTAGTGGGCTTCTATGCTGACTAAAGGATATATTCCCCTGAGGGGGTCCCACACCGCTGACATGGTGTTAAGTTCTGTTTGCTTATGTGGGTGTGTGTGGGTGCGCGTGTGCATATGCAGATGCTGGAATTGAGTGCCAGTATCAGCACAGTGCTAATATTGGCGTAACGGTAGTTTTAACGCTAACATGAATGGGTGGGGCTGTTGGTTACTGTTCAGGAATTTGCAGATATATGTTTTATGTATTGTATATTGTGCATGTCTGAGGAGCTACAGCATGTAATGACAATAGCATTTTATACACATCCAAACTTCCTGCTCCATTTGCGTTCCTCATTTTTAATCCCTGTTTCTTTTTTTACTCTGACTGATGGAATAACTCCTCACGAAGGCAAATAACGAGAGCGATAGTGATGCTTCACAGAGACGTATGATTATACACTCATTCATTTTTTTTCCCCTTCTTTTTTAATATTCAAACAGGCTGTAAACTCTTGCACATGTCTCCGTGTGCTCCGTCTGGGCGACAGCAGGGTTTGGCAGTGCTGTTTGAAGTTCGGGGCCACGAGACTCCAGTACTGGGGGGAAAAACCCCTACCAGACGCACTTGACGGTTAATTCCATATAGCGGCCGTTGTTGTTGTTATTTGTAGTGTATTGGGTAAAAGTCAGATGTGGGGCTCCACTCTGTCAACGGTTGTTATTACTCCAGCATGAAACAGGTCATGGCAGAGAAGTGAAAGCAGACGCCTCTGTTATGTCTGCGAGCGTCTTTTATTTCTCCCTCTCTCTTTTTTTTTTTTTTTAAGCTCCTTTCACTTGTGCATGCATTTTAGTGTGTAAAGGAATTTGTGAACATCAAAAAAGGTCTGTGTGGGTCTCGCTTTCTCTCTCTGTCTGTCTCGCTCTCTGTCTGTCTCGCTCTCTGTCTGTCTCGCTCTCGCTCTCTGTCTGTCTCGCTCTCGCTCTCTGTCTGTCTCGCTCTCGCTCTCTGTCTGTCTCGCTCTCGCTCTCTGTCTGTCTCGCTCTCTGTCTGTCTCGCTCTCGCTCTCTGTCTGTCTCGCTCTCGCTCTCTGTCTGTCTCCCGCTCTCGCTCTCTGTCTGTCTCCCGCTCTGTCTCGCTCTCTGTCTGTCTCCCGCTCTGTCTCGCTCTCTGTCTGTCTCCCCGCTCTGTCTCGCTCTCTGTCTGTCTCCCGCTCTGTCTCGCTCTCTGTCTGTCTCTCTCTCTCTCTCTCTGTCTGTCTCTCTCTCTCTCTGTCTGTCTCTCTCTCTCTCTGTCTGTCTCTCTCTCTCTCTGTCTGTCTCTCTCTCTCTCTCTCTCTCTCTGTGTCTGTCTGTCTGTCTCGCTCTCTCTCTCTGTCTAGCTCTCTCTCTGTCTAGCTCTCTCTCTCTCTGTCTCGCTCTCTCTCTGTCTCGCTCTTGCTCTCTCTCTCTGTCTGTCTCGCTCTCGCTGTCTCGCTCTCTCTATCTCGTGCTCTCGCTCTCTCTCTCTGTCTGTCTCGCTCTCGCTGTCTCGCTCTCTCTGTCTCGTGCTCTCTCTCTGTCTGTCTGTCTCGCTCTCTGTTTTTTTTATGTTTTATTTTTTTTGGTCTGGTTTTCATACATACTGCTCAGTAATGAATTCTTGCAGCAGGAATTTTAATTTCATTATGCTATTGAATTTTGTATTTACTTATTCTAATGAAGTTCAGAGAATGATGTATTGTTTTAAGCACCTTTTTATTTATTCCATCGCCATGATCTCAAATGGTTCCAGGAAGAGCGTTTGAGCATGCAGGCGTTAACAGATAAAATTGCATTGGAGCGGAACTGAAAATCAGCAACAAATGTATTGGAAAACCATTCAAAGAGAATTGAAAACAGCAAATGGTCCCATAAAGCCATTCATTTGGTTGCCAGTTAGCTCTGGCTTGTTGTATTCGTAGTCTGAATATCAAGTCCAGTACAATTGGTACCATATGTATGAAGATGAATCGAAAGATTTAGTGTCAGGAGCTGTAGATCTTCCTGCGTGACGTGTCGGGACGCCTGTGAAGTGGATCTGACTGCACACACACTCAATGATTTGATATTCTCCAAAAAGGCAAGCTGTAGATCAGGGCCTCGCTCTCTTGCTGCAGCTTTTGATCATCTTGCTGTGATGAGTGCGTTTTCTACAGAGGGAAAACGGGAGCGTAGTTCACTGAGAGTTGTGAATGTGATGTACGAGGGCTTTTCTTTTTTTTGATTAGTATAAAGGCATGGTGTGATTCCTGTTTGTTTCAGGAGGCATGACTGTAATTCCTGTTTCTAAAACAAGCTCTAGTTGCTGTGATTGCTAAGTCATGAGCATGCACTCGCCTGTAAGTGGTGGGGTGCATGCACTTCAGTAAGGTAGACACCACACCTTGGCTCGAAATGAATGTTCTTGTGAGGCCCTGTTGTGCCCTGCCATGCTTGGTCATGGGTCTGATTATCGGTAGGCTGAGAGTTCAAAGCCCAGTGATGCTGCAGCCATCCATGGCCAGTTTTTTGGACATCGTAATTGTTCTTGTTTAATCTTGGTGGTTAGGATGACTGTCCCACTCCCTAGACACTATTAGCGATGCTAGCCAACATGGGCATCTGTTAGATGACGTAACCGAATTGGCAGTTATTGCTCCCTACATGTGTTAAGCTGTTAACACTGCATTAGTGAATGTCTGAAAACATGTGCATGTTCATCATGTGAGCAATCTTGAATTCTCCATTGCTTAGTATCAAGCACTCTAATTTACTATTGGATTTGTTTTCCTAATTATTGCCATATTCTGATTTCTACATAGTATAATGCAGTGCTTTTCAAACTGCTGTTCATAGAGCCCTTGAAGGTCCACATTTTTGTTCCAGCTCTGTGTTGAGAGGAGCAAAATACTGAATATGTATAAGTCCCTTGTGGACCAGCTGCTGGTTTGTTAGACGATCTAGGGTGCAAACTCCTTAACTCCTTAGTACCCTAACAGTGGCACAGAAAAATCTCATGTTTTTAAAGAAACGTTCTGCAGTAGTGTTACAATTACAAATTTATATAATCATGATAAGCCATCCAAGAGAAGTTAATCATTTAAAATTAGGGGGTGTAATTAATAGTAAAGAGCAGGAATATCAACCTTTTCACTGTCATTATTAGTACAAGTAAAGCGTACATGCCAAACACTGCAAGTACATCCAAGCACACATACACACACGTGCGCACACACACACCTTTGTAATACTCATGCCACGAGCCAGGCATCTGGGAAATAAAACACACTCTGGTGTAAACGGTTTATCAGTGAAAGCCTTCTGCACACACTCTGCAGTGAGGCCCAGCCAAGCTCTCTGTCGCCACTTTAAACTCAGACTTTCAAAGGGGCTTCATTCAGACACGCCAAAGATAAAGTCCTGCTACGCTAAGTCTTGCTCCGCATTAGTGAAATATTAACACACCCACGCCTGCATAGAAGCTCACAGAAGCTCTGTTCTAACTCTGTCGCATGTACTCTGTTAAACTCCAGTAGTTAAGTAAAAGAGGGGCCACAGTATGCTGCAGAGCTTGTTTACTGCTGTTCATTTTAACAAGTCATCAAAATAAAAAACAAAAAATCAACATGACTGACTTTAGCATATATCTGAGTAGATGGATGCTTGGATGATAAAGTGCCATGCAAATTCTGGGCACGCCTACTGAATTGTTGCTGTGAATCGTTAAGTCCGTAAAAGATGAACTGATCTCCAAAAGGTATAAAGTTGAAGGGGTGGGCTTTTACAGAGGTTTAGACTTGGTTGGGCTATGGCAGCGAAGACCACCAGATAGCAAAGCGTTTTCAGGTAGCCATTTCCTCAGCTCATAATGTAATTAAGGAATGGTCGTTTCCTGGAATGGTGGAGGTCAAGTTGAGGTTTGTAAGACCAAGAAAGCTTTCCAGGAGAGCTGCTGGTAGGAAAAGGCAGTCAAAGTTTTCATGTGACTGTAAGAGACTTTTAGGATGATAGGACAGACTCTGGAGTGGTGGTGCACTGTTCTACTGCGAGGAAGAAAGAACAAAATCCCACAAAAGGGACTGAAAGACTTTTAAAAGCTGACTGTGAAAAGCATTTACAGGCCTTGATGCCTTCCAAAGTGGGTTATTCTAAGTACTGACTGTGCAGGATTCTCAAATATTTCCTTTGGGCTCTTTTACTTTTTAGTCACTTTGAAACTGTAGAAGTTTCAACAGTAATATTACTTGATCTCCAGTGCCCTTTTTGTATTGTGGATGATTATTATTATTATTATTATTATTATTATTATTATTATTATTATGTGTTAATGTGTGTTTTGTCTTTTTCAGCTAAAAGCGAGCTGGAGGTCCAGGAAGCCCAACTCAGTGAAACTCACAAAATGTAAGAAGTAATTCTGTCCATCGACATGATACCCCGACCCCCACCCCCACCCTGATGCTTATATATAATTAACCTGGTGACGATTAACCTGTACCGTCCTGGTGTTCTATTGCCGATATTCTTTTCACATTGCTTCTCGTCAGCCTCACATTCTTTCAGACCTGAACTCCCAATCATTAAATTGGACCTTTCTTTTCCCCATTCACATTGGTAATTTTGGCATGGGTCTGAAAGGATATGTAGCTGACGAGAAGCAACATGAGAAGAACATTTGTCATTTAACACCAACACCAGACCAAGTAAATCAGGGCTGTAATACACTGTGTAAAACATAACATCACAGTGGAACTGTACACAGTTTCAGGTTTTTGGCATGATTTTTGAGGTCAGGTTTGTTTTTTTTTGTTTTGTTTTTTTATTATATTGTAACTTAAATCCGTTTCAGTGCCTGGAACGCCAGCTGTCTGACAAAGCAAACCTACAAGCCTGTAGTTTTAAGCCCAGTCATTTGTTCAAATGTATAAGTGTGTTTTACATAAGATCTACCCCCATCTGCCCACTTTACTCAGATAGTATGCAAGTCACACCTGATTGAATAACGGAGAGGGATTTATCAGGAATGCAATTTATTTTCTAAATGTTATGGTGACGTTTTTGTTTTTAATACTACTACTGAAATTGTTACACCAAAAAACAAAAAGCATAAAAACAGTTTGCATATAGTCGGAGTGATCTGGTCATTAATCTTAATGATAAATATGCCTGACATTGTGGTACAGGTGTGGCAGTAAGTCTCAATATAGTCCAGTATAGTGCAAATGCACTTACCTGCATTGCTTTTACATCTCAGGTCTAGATTAAATGTACATATTTATTTTCCCTCTGTTTTTCCCCCCTCATTTTTGGATGGCCGATTCTGATCTTGGCCGATTTCTGTTTTTGCCCCCTTGTAAATATACCCTTGTATATAGCACCATAAAATGCGTAGATTTTGAGTGTGAGAGTTAAACAGGCCAATAAAAATAAACAGTGCAGTAAATGCATGTGTAAAGTGCACTCCAAGTCTTTAACTGCAACACCAGTCATGTATAGCAAGATGATGGTTACTGTTTAACAGGCAAGCGGTGCTGTATTTCAGACTTTGCTTGAGAGAGGTTGTTTAAAGCGGTAGTTAGCAGAATATGAGCACTCCAAGAAGACTTATAGAGCGGTCTGTCATAATGAACAGATGGGGGGGGCAGTGTTATTATTCTAGATGCTGTCAAGCTGTCTCCTTTACTGTGCGATGGCTTTTGATTAATAATGCACCTAGTGGTCTACATAGCATACTAAAACATACAGTTCGGTGTACTGTCAGTTGTGGCGCCATTTCAGCAATACCAGACATGTGCTTTTATCATTACGCTCATTTTCAATCCACATATAGGCTCTGAGTGCTGCTTCTGCTGGTGAGACCTTAACGGCTCTTGATAAATGGACGAATGAAGCTGGATGCAGGAGCAGTATAAACATACTTATAGACAGACTCCAACCAGAAAAAAAAAACAAAAAAACATTTAATGGTTTGAGTCGATGTACAGTTATACACATTTTATGGGCCATCACAATAAACAATAACGTGTCAGGTAGGCCTAGCACACTCACCGACATTACCTCATCTTGTCTTCCCCTGTTTATCCTCCTTCCAATACATCTACAGGGCAAAACTTTGTGTCAGAGATGCCAAATTGTCTGTAACCATCATTCTCCCTGTGGGAGATGATTTATAAAGGCAGCCTGGCTCAATTAAAACAATTAGTCAGTGTCCAAGCCTACGGTACCAGTCTGGGTGAAAAACAAGAAAGAAGTAAATATAACTCACCAGTAGTCAGACGAGGCTATGTCTAGTGCTTAGGGAAATGCATGCTGTATGAAATTTGACATGTAGTCAAAACATTAGAGCCGCAGTAATTGAGTTACCGTCAAAAAGCCACTCCCATAGCCCTGAAGTATGTCTTAGATTTCATTTGAGTTTATTCAGAAGTTGAGCACATTCTTGGACGGTTGCACTTTGTTAATGGTAAACTGTAAAGTAGTGGTCAGGGTTTGTTTTTTGAGGCACCGTGTTCCAGTAACTGCCACAGGCCATAAAGAGGAAGGTTCTAAAATCTCCCCTCAGTTTTAGAATGTTAAAGTGCCCATATCCCTGCAAATCAGACATTTTCTATGCTTTTTTTAATTGTAGGTCAGTGTTCTGTATAAACATCAAGTGTCAATGTATAGCATTCATCTGTTTTTTATTTTTATAACGGTCTTGAAAATCTGTGCATTACATTTTTCTTTAGTCTTGTCAGATTAGCTCTGCCAACTCACACTAAAGTTACATGGATTTTTTGTTTTTAAGGTACAGTTACACAAGCTGTTTAATTGATAAATGATGAAGGGGTTAGAAATGGACATTATGGCTTTAATGATTGAATGATTGGCTTTCTATTACATAAACATACATTCAGGTCAAAAGTGGTCATAATTAAAAATACTATTGGGGCCCTTTAACATATTCGTACAGTGTTGTGCCAGGCTGTTGCCTACAGGTCCATTTTGATCTAAATTTGATCAGATGAAAAGGTCAGGATGTTCAAATTGTGGAGGCAAACTGCAAAATTGTTGAATATAGAATCAAATCAGTTTTATAATTTTACTCCACAAACACATTTCATTGCGTTTGCCTTTGTTTACTTATTTGTTCTTTTTGTCTGTTTGTGTCTCTCAGGTTCTTAGAGCTGACAGCGTTCTTTTCCGTGAAGGCTAAGAGTGGAGAGAAAGAGGTTTCCCCCAACACATTCTTCTCAGTGTGGCACGAGTTCTCCACAGATTTCAAAGACCTGTGGAAGAAGGAGAATAAGCTCATCTTACAAGAAAGGTGAGTGACCTCGTTGTGGAATAAGGAAGGCTGAGAATATATTTAGCCCCTTTTTTGCCATGGAGCATGTTTTGTTTAGTCCAGGATCAAGGGCTGTCCTATTCTCTAATCTCTCAGGAATGCTAAAACAGCCCTCTTGACAGAAGACCTTTAGCCTGTATTTTCACTTGATTTAAAAAAAAAAAAAACGGAGAGTGTTGAATTTAAAGATGTCCCCACTGGTTTGTCATCCCCCAGGATGCCGGAACTGATTTATTAAGCACTCCAAGGAATGGTTTCATTTGTCAGGATGTTGCTCTTTAAATGTTGTGTAAACATTTTGACTCAGTTTTCGAGTGAAAAGTACCAAGGAGGGATGAGTGTTTAGAGTGTTTAGGGGCGTTGACAATCCATGTGAATTTCTGGCACAAATTCTACAAAATTTTATACATATTTTCCATATAAATATTTAGAAATGAGTATATATACTGAGACAGGGATGATGGTGTAATGGGCTTGCCATTTACTATGTAGTGTATGGAGTTACTATGCGCTGGCTGTGTATTCATCATTGCGTTCAGGTTTACCCTGATTGCTGTTTAAGGTTTTTATTTTTTATTCAGGTATCATGTCTGTAATAGTTGCAAGTGGTATACTTGATACTAATTCATTCTGGCCAAGAAGAAAAAGGTCACATCTTTACAAAGGACCTTAATATAACTATTACTTTTTCATATTCAGAATCAGTGTTTATTTTTACGACTGACGATGTGCTTATTTGGTGATTCGGGTCAGTGCATTTCATGGCCTGAGTAAATGCGCATGGAATGCTGGAGTAATGTGTATTGCTTTGCTTTAAGAATATTTCATTCTTGTGATGTACGGAGTAAGGTCCTCATTACTCATATTTATTTTGAGACCCTTGGTTGCCAAAAATATATATATATATATATTTTTTTTTCTTTTCTTAGAGAGGAGGTTAATTTAAACACTATAAAGCAGGCTTCTTTAGTTCCAGTCTTGGAAGGCTAGGGCACAGATGCCTATTCCCTGCTCAAACACACCCACTCAATCTGGCAATTAACTGATGAGTTAAATCTACTATTTGAGCAGGGAAATCAAAAACACTGCTCAATAGCTCTGAGAATGCTGAGGAGCTCTGCTACCGTAAATCCATCGTAACTGGCTGGTGATATATATTTGGGTGAAACTCACTAAGCCAGTAGATATTAGATTAATCTTGTCATTGTCATGATGTTAAACTAATGGGTGTACCCATGACCTTTTTCCTGAGCCATCTTTGAACAGCATCTGACTTTTGACTCCCATCGCGTGTGTTTAATGTGTAGAATCTTACTGTCTCAGGTTTTCTTTAGAGTGGTGGTGATTTGAAACCAGGGGTCGCACACATGACTGTTTATTTATTTATTTTGGATGTCCTATCCACCCTAGATAACTAATGAATCTGCCCAGTATACCTGCTTGTTTTTATATGGAGTGGTGATGCTACCTGTGGTAAATTTGCCAAGATGACTGCTCTCTGGTAATTTTTTTTTTTTTTTTTTTTTTTACCTGTACCTTTTTTTTTTTTTTTTTTTTTTTTTAACTTTTTTTTTTTTTGCATGTAACATTTTTTTTTGCCATTGTTTGTGTTTATGCCAGAGCTGCCACAAAGCTAAAAGGTGTCTCAGACAGCAGGTGGCATATTCACAACCATCTCATGTAATGACTTTCTGTAAGGGGGCTTGAAAGCATTATAAGCAACTCTTTAGATGTCAGGTTGCCATTACCTCCACTGAGAACAAATCTCTGGAGTGGAACATTTTAACATCCAACTACTAAGCAAGCAGGCAATTGAATTAGCAGATGTTCCTGTGAGTAATTGATATTACCCTTTGAGTGGGTGACCTATAAAATGGGTGTGAATATTTAAGGCTATTCAGATGTGTAGAAAAAAATGGCCTTAGCGATTAATCGTAGTATCGGCACAGCTGCGCTGCACGCCTCAGCATTTGTTTGCAATAAAAGCCGCCGTTCAATATCGATCAGCCGGGCTGGCAGACTATCTGTCAGAAGTGCTCGCCAAATACTGCTGTGTGCTGCTGAAAAAGCTGCAGGGTCAAATTTGTTACAGCTCGCACCCACTCCTGCCTGAGTGATGGACGCTGGCTTTGTAGTGACAGGCGAAAGTGGACGCTGCAGCATTCCACAAATTAGAGACCCCGACACGGAGATGAATCTTCCTTGTTTTACCACACCACTGCCTTCCGGCTCACGGGCCTGCACTCGGAGCGTGTGCGAGAGCTTTAGACAAAATGTGCTTCTTTGATAACTTTTAATCTACTGCCCAAAGATCAAAGCTGAGCTGTGGAGGAACTGCTGTCGTTTTCGTTACTTTTCACTGGAAGGGCTGTTAGTCACCTTACGCTGTTGGCGGTACTGCGTGATCCATTCCCCCTGTGGCGTCAGACGCATGCATTCAGCTTCAGAACCACGCAGGTTTATTTTTTCTTGCGTAAACGTTTAGTTTTATTGCCATAGTTAGAATGAAAAGATCCGCTCGTATGACTCGCAGCGCTGTTTTCCCATAAATCCTGCCATATGTTTAATATTAGATTATATCTCCTGCATTTCAAATTCACTGAAAAGGGGAGAGTTTGTGAAATGAACCCTGACTGTTTTTCTAACCCCAATAATGGAAAAGAATACCTGATTGAGTACAGTTAGCTTCCGGTGGTTTTCGATAAAGGTTTGTGATAATGGCGAGAGTCAACAAATACAAATTAGCCTGGCCCGTTTAAAAAAACGCAGAAGGTCGAGAAGGCTTTTACATTATTCATTAGAAACCGCCACCGAGGAGCAGCCGTATCTAACTACATCTGTCCTGAAATGTACTGTTCAGGTTGTGTGCCTTGAACCTTGCGCTCCACTTCCCTCATAAGCCCCTTCTTTGCGTCCTGCCCGCTTGCCCGACATATGTTAACCTGATTTTAGATTTGGGCTTCTAACCTGCTCTGTTGGAAGAAGTTGCTTATTAAAAAAATGCCAGGTCACGATACTCATTCCTCCTTCACCATGTCTGTCTTTGGAAAAGTGCAGATCGGATTTATGTAAAGATTTCAGGTTCCCGGTCATTTGTTTGCTTTTCCTTGTTGTTTTTCTCTTTTGCTTTTAAAACCATCTTCTTTCTTTAGTGTCTGTTAGCATTCTTCTCATTCATGATATATAACGGCCCTAAACTTTTATTTAGAGCATATTTCAGACTTTCCATTTGAAGCGGTGTTGTAAAGAAGTGTCCCAGTTCAATATGAAATATTATCAGACCTGATTAAGGTGTATTTAAAAAAATAAATAAATAAATAAAAAAATAGTTTGTTTGATTCAAATCTGATGCCTCATTGAGACTGTTTTACCTCACCAAGCTCTTTTTCTAACAGCACTGCTGCGATGGTGACAAACAGACATTATCCATAACCTGCAGATGTTTTTGAAAGTTCATAAGCAGTTTAAATGTCTGCTATGTGCAACTATGGTAAAGTGGACAATGAACACTTATATCTGCAGTGCCAGTGTTTTGACTGTGGTTAAGCTAGCTGCCTTTCATCAAAATGCTGTTTGGCTAACCGCACATGAATTGGAGTGCACAGCTATTACACACTTGGCAGATCATAATGGTGACCATAATAAAATTAAAAATGTCCATGGTAGTGCAGGCTGAAGCCCAGCTGCTCACACACTGTGTTGCTGTAGGTTTGTGACTGCAGTCCTATATATGTTTTTGTGTGCTCACTAGTCTGATACCATAATGAATTACTTCAGTTCAGTTCAATTAGTGGTTGTTGGTGTAAACGTGTATAATGTACCTTAAACATTAAATCATTCAAGTCTAGCTTATTCAAATGAGGTGCGTTAGCTGGCTATGCCTATTGAAAAGCGCTTGATAGGAGAGGGGTGTTTTGTTCACACAGCTGTAAGTGTTCCTCAGATGTGATTTCCGTAGTCTGTGTGCTAAGAGTGCCTCATCTTTTCAGTTGTTAAAGGCCTCTGAAGATAGATATCCACTGTGGTTCTAGAAATCTGTCTACATGTAGTTTTTTTTTTTTAATTCTGAGATTGTCACCAGTGGATGCCTTCAGCAGACTACAAGGGACAGGAGACCTCACAGGAGACCTCTTTATTAATCAACAAACTGAAACCTGGAAATGTCTTCCACTATAACAAGAATACATCAGCTGTACGAACAAAAAGGCTACCATCACGGAGTGTCAGAACTAATGACAATGTATAATCATCGTAGAAAGAAAAACAAGTATTTCCTAAATAACTTTACAGGGCAAAAGCATTTTCTTTTGTGGAGAAATTTAAATTCAAGCATCTGTGGACACTTCCCATTAGTCTGTTGATCTTAAAACTTTTAGCCAGTATAACTGCAGCTGCTGTAGCAGATAGTAGATGTCAACATGTTTATTTTGGTGAGCGATAACGTAACACTTAAACTCATTGAATGGAACATGCAGCATACAGCTCACTGAACATCAGTAACGAAAAATAACCTGTTTGCTCTGGAAGTCATGTGACTTTATCTTCATTAGGATTGCATTTGCATTATGAAATGGAATCACCTTATTAACAGATTAGGGAGAAAGTTTTAATAAAATGAAGTTTTAGAACTAAATGCACTGTACCTGCACAACTTGCTTCAGTTAACACCAGCGTTAGATCGGTAAACACTCAAAGGCTCTTGTAATTGAAACATATTTTAAAGCTCATGTCAAAGTTAAGCTTAATTCCTTTGTCAACATCTCCAACTCCGGTTGGAATGACTGCTGACATTTAACAGAGATGGAGCACCACATTTTAATATCTAGTCATTAATGGCTAACAGTACATTTCTACAACAGCTTTCAGACATGCCAATCTTTTACCCGTCACATATTTAGAGTTCTTCTAAAGGAAAGTACAGGGTTTAGATGTAGCCAGTAGCTAAACTGGCCTATAGTGTTAAACAATAGACGTTTTGTACCCTTGTTCATTCACCTAATAGGAAATGTTTGTATAACCATGTTTCCTTCTTCACGAGTGACCCTGCGTGCTTATACTGATCTAATAATGCACACATTAGCTTGTTACCTACTTATGAAGCTTCTCGAACGGCCAGGCAACCTCTGAAGCAAAGAGTTTTTATTTAATGCTGTTGAACGTGAAAGAATGGGGGGTAGCTTTATCTCATCAGGTGGTCAATGTGCACAATGTGACTGACTTAAAAAAAAAAATAAATAAATAAAAAAAAAAAATAGAAACTCAACTTTAATAATCATGATGATAATTTAAAAATTCAGATCGAACCAGACTCTCTGTTGGCCACATCTCAGTAAAACTCAGGACATGTGTAATGTCACTTCTACAGGATACGGTTATATTCGTCAGTCGCTGGTGCTGGCACTTTTGCTGGAAGGTGTCACCTAGTTAAGTGTCTGAAATCTCTTCGTGAATGATTTATGAGCGTTTGGATAAAATCTTATCCTCTTTCACCGCTCTCGTTCTCTCTTTCTCTCTCTTGCGCAGTGACAATGTGGCACTTTCCAGAACTTTTTATCTGACGGGGCAAAATGACAGCTTTTGACTCCTTAAGTGCATCTCTCTCAATAGCCCCCCTGAGCGCTCAGACATCAGATTAGTTCCCACCGGCGCACCGGCTGGGGTGTTGCATTTCTCCTGACATTTGCTTGCCCCTCTTAATCAGTAGATCAGTCTCTAAAGTGTTTGTCTTCCTTCTCCAATGGCACCTAAAACCCCCAAAGAATTTCCCCCCCTCCGTGTCGCACAGCCCCAATTTGTCATGAATCGTTGTCGTTTGTGCTTTTGAATAGGAGAGGGGTGTTTAGGAGCTTTCTAACACACACATCTTACTGGAGCCAACAGAGACTGATCTGTCTGATGCTGATCCTGAAAGATACTCTCACTCCATCCTTCTTTTTCTGTTCCTCACGTTCTCACACTCGCTCGCTCCTCTTTCCTCTTCTGTCTCTCCCTCTTTTAGAGTTAAACAGTTTCGTTGTCTTAAATGATTATTAAGGCCAGAGTGAGACATGATGTTGGCCGATATAGTTCTTGACTGAAATCCCACAGATGAAGCTGGGCCTTGTGAATTGAGTTGTGTTTTAACAAGCAGAAACCTCTGGTAAGAGGAAGCTCTTTCAAGTCAATGCTCGTTCCTAAGGCCTTTATCGTTTTATGATGGCCTTTATATGACCTTTAAACTGTCAAGTACCGTCTGCTCACTTAGACCACAAGTCTGGTAATAGTAAATATGAAAATAACACTACTATGGTTACTTGGCAATCAGCATAAAGGTGACAATTAAAATATGCATATATATAATAGAAGGGTCTTATAAGAGAAGTGGAGTGCAATATGTAAGTTTTCTTTGAAGAGAATGAATCAAAAATAAGAGTTTATTAATATAAACCAATAAGCTCTGCACCATACCCCATTAGAAATGTAAAAATTCATAACTGACAGCTGACTAAAAGCAGCTAATACTGTTTGACTAAACTAAAATCTTCTGTTCCATTCAGAAATCTTAAGGTCATAAGTGGCAAAACTTGGTCAAAAAGTAACACTAACGTTACATTTACCTTTATGGCCTTTAGCTGGCGCTCCAATCCAGAGCGACGTACATGGTTAATCTTATTACAGGTGGGCCAATGTAGTGTTAGGAGTCTTGCCCAAGGACTCTCATTGGTGTAGCACAGCATAGTCACCCAGACCGGGATTCAAACCCCAGTCTCCCACATCTCCTGAGCTACACCAACCAATGTTAAGTGTGTTAATGCTGAGAAGTTCCCTATTTTATTTTAAACACTTAACGGATGTTAACACATTTGATCTTGTTTTGTCTTGTATGTCCTGGCATACAGCTGCTGCTGCTTCTGTTTTACATTTCCACTGACTGAACCCTGGTTAAACTTTGTTTAGTGACATCTGCAGTGATGTATTTTGGACAAGGAATAAAATTCCATTCATTTGTAATATTGATAAATTTCATTAAAACTGCTCCCACACACTGTAAACTAAATTAAGTAAATTAAAGTAAACTAAGTAAATTAATATTTTACATTTTTTTGTTATCTGAAGTCTTTTGGTCTTCTGAAGTTCTTAAAATTGGCATACATTTAGTCAAAGTTTCACATTGGTCCTGCTTTAGTTGCGTTTATAGTGTACACTTGCTCAAACGAGTCTCTCTCTGTGTCTGTCTGTTTTCTGTCTTTGTCTGTCTGTCTGTCTGTCTCTTTCTCTCTGTCTCTCTGTCTCTCTGTCTCTCTGTCTCTCTCTCTCTCTCTCTCTCTCTCTCTCTCTCTCTCTCTCTCTCTCTCTCTCTCTCTCTCTCTCTCTCTCTCTCTCTCTCTCTCTCTCTATCTATCTCTTCCCCTCTCTCTATGAGGTTGACCCTGGTCTCAGGAGAGAGCTCATATGTTTATTTGTTTCTCTAACCCTCCCTCTGCTTAAAGGCTTGACTTGGCTAAACAGAGACTTAAGTGGAACAGCCTCAAGCAGAGTGATACTCAACTTTCCCTTCAAAACAGCACTCACCCAAAGTGGACATTACTCGCTGGAGTCGTTAAAGACTCAAGTTTCACCATTTAGCCTCATTCTGCTGTGCTGTACAGATTGTGTTTTTGCGTCGAGTAACCGATGAGAGAGCTGAAGAATTAGATTTGAGGTGGAAGTTTTTGGATTTATTTAATATTTGGGTAAATGTGAACATAGTTTAAAATAGCCCTTAACATGGAAAAGCTTGGTTGTGTGGTAGGCCGCAAAGTTTAATAGCAGTGTAAATATTAGAACATTGACAAAAACACCTTATCTTTTACTCTTATTGCTGTTTGTCAGGATGGATTCCCCAGATGACCAATGAAGAGCTTTTGTGAGTGTCTTTGGTTAACAGATTATTGGTCATTCTACACTTGGACTGAACCAATCGTAGTGTAAAGCTGTTGAGCAATGCACCTATAGACCAGAGCAGTTTAACACTCTGTCTCATCTCGTGTCCTGAGGAATTACCATGGAACAGCCAGAAGATTTATCCTTGGAAATTCAAACAGCAAAACAACACTGTGCAACACAAAATATCAATGGTGGCCCAGACCCTTGCACTTAAAATCCTGGGCCCCCAGACTGACTCATGTTGGAATTTTTCTGACTTCTCCAGAAGGAAAAAAAAAAAAGTCCTTTAGATGGTGGTGAAAATGTCACAATATGTAATTTGTGTTGTTATACAGCGTGAACGCAAAGATGCTGGGTGCCTTTGTCCACCTTAATTGAGCAACCAGCGTAGCTCTCCTTTTGATCACCACCAATATTCAGCAGTTGCTCTTACCGTGGCAGTATTTACAAGACTTCATGTCTGGGGTGACCCTGATTAGTCAATTGTTCAATGGTTTAATTGAAGTAGCCTGATTCAGCTGCCTCAAAAGCTCAGTCAATTCATTGCAAAAACGCTAATTTGCCAGTTAACAGTAATGTTGCTAAAATTGATCTTCTAATTAGGTAGCTGGTTTATTTGGGAACCTTTATGTTTTAATATAAATCCCACCCGCATAGAACATTTTAGACAAGATTAGCTGGAGAGTTCGTCAAGTGTGTAAATCAGATTGACAGTTATGACAGATAACTCAGTGTCCTCTTCCTGCTCTGTTTTGGTTTGTGATCCCACTGTGAACTCTTCCAGCCAAGCGATTCAGTCCCCTTTCTTTCCTCTGACCACCCCCCACCCCTTTTTACCAATCCTGGTAAGTGTCAGCATTAGCCCCTGCTGCTTCCTTAATCATCAGTGAGAGAAAGTTCTGGAGTGGATTGCGACCCTGTGAAGGAGGAGCACCATATTTGGAGCTGCACAACTATGAGGCCTCGGGGCTTCTGATCTTAACGCCCTCGACCAGTCAAGCGCTAATGCTAGCTAGGCCCGCTGGGTCCAGTCACAGGCTAAAAGAATCCAAGCACAGTGGATGGATCTGGCTTTGTGTTTTGTGCAGTTATACAAAGGTGCGTTTCAAGGGCACAGTGTTTAAAGTAGCCGGCTACTGCCGAGACAGGCCGTGGAGCCCTGCAGCTCTGGCTGCCTTTTACAGGCCGCCCATAACTCTCACAGGCGTAAACACTTCAGCATGCTAACGTGGGCTATGCGCAAAGAACTCTCTTAGCAGCCAAATTCATCTTCCCCCAAAATGATCTGTTTGCTTTTTGCTTCTTTTTCCAAACCCTTCCAAAGCTGCCTTTCTGCCCGGAGAGTGAGCGGGGTCTTCAGCGTGACTGGGTTACGGCCCTCTTTCATTCTGCAAAATATGTCTTGTTTTATGAGATTCAACCCTCCAAGGTCTCGCAACATATTTCTGCTTTGTGATTTCACCCCCTTTTTCTGTTCCTCTGCCACTCAGCCAATGATGATAGATTCGGTAAAGGCTGCCAGCTGCAAGTCAAAAGCTGTGAGCTGGTGCCAAACATTAATGATTTTAATGGGTTTGACTGTAAAGGAAATGAGTGGGGATTTTGTAGTCTGAGTACAAGAACGGACGTTTTGTCATTTTTAATCCCAACACTTCAGGATTTTTGATGAGGCTAGATTTTCCGTATGACACTATTTCAAATCGAACCTTCTGCTCTTTTTATGACAGACTTACAGACGTTTGCAGGAACAGACACATGCGCCTCACAGAGCGTACCTTATCAGGATATTATACATGCAGACAGCAGAGCTTTGCCTCTTTTTCTTCTTCTGGCATCAAAGCCCGCTCCCCATAAAGCAGGCAATGTGTTAGTTACTTGCTCCCATTACCGCTGCGGTTGCCCAACACATCTCCAATTATGGTGCTGTTCAGGCTCTTTTGGCTCTTTTGAAGGTTTGGAGGTCAAGGAAATGAGAGTTGAAATGCCTGGCATATCCCCACCGCCCACTCCCTCCTCCACCCCTGTTAGCAAGAGACAGAGAGGGTGTCGGGAGTAAAGAGTGTCTGCAGATAAATCTGTTCTACCGCTGGTTAGTCATCCACTTCAAGAAAGCATGGATCCGTGGAGAGGTTTCTAGCGGAAGCGTTGAGGGAAGTGAGCGTGTCAGATTTAATAACTGCAGACCACACAGATTAGGCGATCGAGCTGCACAGAGATCCATCAGGTCCAATTAATGCCACTGTGTGGAAGAGGCCGTCTTTGTTGGCAGAGAGCCATTGTGGTAGTTGCTGCTAGGCAGTATGGAAGAAATTAAATATTGCAGTTTTCCACTTCTCACCATATTTATTTGGCCAAATGAGGCCGCATGATTTTTGAGTACTTGCTTTTTACTAGTATGAATATCTGAACATGTCAAAAAGTTTAACTGGACAGAAAACACCCATTTTACACTGACATCCAAATGAGCGCTGGTTTAGTTTACCTGTGCTGGGAATGCGTTTTATGACGGTCTTTCCCAAACAAGGGAATACTACAGCAGGTAATTCCACATAACTCTGTGAGGTAGTTATCAGTTTCATGACTGTTATCTTGAAATCATTACCTAATTGTCTTGTAATTTCAAGATAACGAAAACAGTCTTCTCTATCACAAGAGTTTGATCCTGAAAACAGTCAGTGATCATCAAAGAACATTGTATTTACCCAGTTTTCCTCTAGGCATCAGCCTTAAATTTGCTTCTTTAGTTTTACACAGAAGCCACAAGGCAACACTACTGGGTGTGTCAAATATTTTGTAGATGGATCTTCTGAATTCAAAGTTATTGATGAGAAATTTCTGGTAAAGCTTTACACTATTTGTGGGAATGTTGCTGTGAGGGTCTGACTGTATTCAGCCGCAAGAACATTAGTGGAGTCAGGTGATCGTGTTGGGTTAGTATTGGCGCTGGATGGAGCTCCATCACGCCAGAGAACCCATGCTTTACAGTGCTGGGGGGCCTTATGTCTCCTATAGCAGACGCCTAAAATTGGACATGGTGCGCACAGCCCTGTGTGTTGCTGCTCCAGTGCATCTATTTACGTTGAGAGTGCTCTTCTCTGGAGATGAATTTTCTATTTAGGAGGCATATCTAAAAGCTGTTGGACATGTAGTGTATGAGCTTGGTGTTCATCTCTGTGGTAGCTGGTATGGTAGGACCTTAGGTGGAGTAGTCTTGTTGCAACAGGGCAGGTTGTATTGTAGTGTTCGGGCTCTCATGCTAGGGAAACACTCGGTTCCTCTCATAGTAATCCACAGAGTTCTGCACGTACACTTGGGTTCTCCAGTCTTGAGCAACAAGGTTACAGGAGGAGTGTTTGTTTACATTTAACTTCTTTAATTATTTTAAATTATCATTGTCTTAGGCTGGTATTGCTATAACCAGCCCCTACTGGCTCAAGGGCTGTTGACCCAGCGGTGCAGTAAACCCAAATTGAATTGAACAGCATGAACCCAATGTTGCTGGTTCAAAATGTGTGCCTTCTTTGTAACATGTTCTCTGTATTTGTATTTATGTTCTGTACAGGTTAAAAGCAGCAGAGGAATGTTTCCGACAGGCTAAGGAAAAAGCCTCCTACAGTGTCAAACCCAAGCATGCCACTGGAATTGTAAGTCCACCAGTTATAGTTCACTTATTCGTGAAGTTTGTTTAGTGATGTGATGGAGGCAAGACGTAGAGAGCATGGCGTTATATTATTTTTATGGTTGTCTGTAGATTTTCTGTAATTGTTGTAATTAGAGTAACACTTTTTAAAGTATTTAACTTACCACAAGGCTCACATCACTTACACTGCCCAGGGTAAGTCAGAGAAACTTGGCCAGGTAAAGTGAACCAGCATAATCAGCTAGCAAGCCTGGCCACCTGTCTGTAGTTCATGTCCATTCATTTGTCAGTTAGTACCAAAAAACTGTTTAACAATTCACTGAATATAAGATTTATAATTTTATGTAAGATGATGAGTCTTGGTAATCATATTAAATTGCTATTAAACTTCATTTTGTCTGTCTCAGTAAGCACACATTTCGTTTAGCCAGCTAATTAAGCTTACTTTGAACCTCTCTTAGAACTGCGGATTGCTTTTTTATCAATCTAGATTTCCATGGCAACTAATGCTGCTAGTCTGACTTGCTACAGGGCAGGATAAGTTTGGGAATATGAACCAGGCAGGGCTGAACTTCTGACCAGTCACAGAACCTTCTTACTTCTCTGGTCTTTTTGGGGTCCCATATTTTTGTGTGACCTTAACAGGAACAGTCAAACTGCACAGGTATTGAAAATCTAAGGCAGTTATTAGTAAGCACTAACACAGTCTGTATTTACATAGATTTCCTTTTCATATTTTTTGCTTTGATCGATAAATGACATAACTGCTCATGTTTCATGCAGCGTGCATCATAAATGTGCATCAGGAACATTATGGTTGGTAGACATTAACACCGTTTGTCTGGAAATCGCATTGAAAACCTCTACAACTTTCAATTCCAACAACCACTGTGCACACATCACCTCTATTCTTCATCAGAGTCATTGCTTACCACTGTCCTCCCCTGTTAAGTACAAACAACTTATACTAACTTTTAAAGCACTTCATGGTGTCGACCTACATACCTCTTCATTGTTACTGTTCCTCTTGCTGCCTCAGATCTTCCGGCACTGGACTTCTTGCCTTCTCTATCAGTTTACAGCAGATCTTTTCGTGCTTTTTCTCCCAGGCTTTGGAGCTGTCTACCACAATCACATTACGACTCTTTTATAACCATGGCCGTAAAGCCAGTTAAGTTTTGTGAAGCTGATATTTACCCTGTTTAAAAATTTCAGTACAGCTTGATCACTAAACAAATGGACTGTCTTGCTATGCCTCCAGGTGAACTCGGGTTCAGTTTGTTGCTGGTGGAAATGCATTTTTACCATTGATTGCATAAAACAATGAAATTGAGCATAGTGCACATCTGCCTATTTTAAGTTTTGACTCATTGTTCTTTAATAAAGCTGCAGCAAACAAGCAGTATTGCAACTATAAGACCAGGCGGAGTGCAAAAACGCAAACCTCCACGTAATTAAACTAATCAGCCATAGATGTAGAAATCAAGTAAGGTTTATTACTCTAATATGAATACAGTTTTTGTTCTGCAAATATGATGGATAGGATTATACAGTTCAACTTTCAGACAGTTACAGATGCAACTTGTCTTTGTAATGAATCATAGAATGGCCACTTGTGTCAATGTGTGCAGTGTAGCTTTTGCAGTTTGATGCCAAGTAGCAGACGTACAGTGTCACAAAGTAGATCTGAAACACATTCAACACCCCCCGCCCCAGCCCACCAAACCAAATACCAAAGATATTTCAGTTGTCTGTATTCTGTTACTGTGTAAATTATACTTTCAGCCGTATTTATATATTCATGTCCTTCTCAAATGAGCAAGAAATCTAATGTAAATGTAACATGGTAAAATCTGAGATATTGTAATCTATGTCACAATAGAGGCTTAAATCCCTAATCGGACGTTACTGTTTTGTCTTTCACAGAAAGCGAAGCTGGGCATGAAAATCTAACCCCGGAGGTCTTTTTAATCCTGGAGGAGCATCGCATATGTAGGAAAATCTAAAAATCATAATAAACCCTACGGAGCAGGCCTGAAGTGGATGCATGGACTGCAGACATGGGCTTTCACTGATGTTTTAAACGTTCATACTTCTGTATTCAACACTCGCGCACAGGATTACAGTTTAACGTAGCAATCCCCACAACTTTACCCCATCCAGCAAAGCGTACACAGGAACCGTGTTTCTGAATGCTCTGTGCTGTTGCAGCCACATGTGATCTGCCACTGAGTTCCAAGTCACTTGAACCAGGCCCTACTGGCTCGAGAGCTGTTGACTGAGCGGTGCAGTAAACCCAAATCGGATTGAACAGTGTGAAGTATGGATGCTCCGAATGTCAAGAGTAAGAAGGGTAAACAACAAAAGAAATGGAGTTGGGCATGGGGGGGTGGGGGCAGATGATCTAGTGTGTTCGGTTTTACCCAGGCTTGTCAATATCTGCAGTAATATGTCCAAATGCAGCTCATCACCAGCAGTATGACAAAGGAGACGCTCCACTTTCGTTTTTAGGCAAGCTGGTCAGATGGTAGCAATGAGGGCAGCGCCACAGTTCCCTTGCCATCAGGATAACGCTAAGCCACAGCTTTTAAAAGTAAGACGCCAGTCTCCACTGTCCTTTCTCACTGTTCTTCCTCACTATTTTTTTTCCCCTCTCTTCCCTCTTTTTAAAACCAAATGCAGGATTTGGTGGACTCTCCTCATGCTATGATGAGTATTAGATGCTCTTTGCAGGCTTTCCTCAAATCCACAACTTAAAGCTGATGTTGATTTCAGTAGCTTATTGAAACACTTCCAACCCCTTCCATAAGGTTTCTTAGCAAAGCGCTGCTCAGAAAACATGCAGACCAGGAGTATCATGCAGGATGCAGTACAACTACCACAAAGAATTTTCAAATAGCAATCCAGTGGTAACCCTCTCAGATTGTAAGGAGCTGGTGAACCACGTGTTGAATGGTGCTGTGGGAGAAAGTGATGATGTACATGCATTGTGTTCTTCCTTCTACAGCAAACTAGGGGTGTTAGACGCCTGGGGCGTCAGTTCTGTCTGTTTAATCGGCACTGTATCATGGCAGAAAAACATTCAGTACATTTTTTTTGTTTTTTTCTTGTTTGTTTTAATTGCCACGTACAATACCTGATCGCTTCAAATGTGTTTAAAAATGGCATTATTTTATCTAATGTAAAGTAGTATTAACATCTTTATGTAAGATATTTTTGTTGAATTTTTTTATTCCCCCCTCCCACCTGTCTGAGCATGTATGTGTTTAAAGTGTCAATCACTCTGGTTCTGGAGCAAGAAGGTTCTGCCCACGTGCAATAATTGTTCGTATCTTTTTGTTTGTTTTTTGGAAATAGTGTAATTTATGTAAAATAAAGGGATAAATAAATAATGAAATTCTTTTCTTTCTCGTTCAGAGCAGTAAAATGCTCATGAGTCCACAACACCTACAAAAACACTTCAGTAACCTAAATCTGCACAAAGGCTTGTTCTAACATCCATCACCTGTCATTGGCTGCTGTTGTCAAGCTTACCTGGCACCTGTATCAATATATTTTTGAGTGTTCTTTATGGCATTAAATTATAGCGTGTTATTGGATTCTGGGAGTTCTTCTCCTATCTATAATAGCCAGATTCGTCTTCACAGATACTGAGGTGTCACTTATCTCTTGATGGGGGGAAAAACATTCACACTGCTCCAGTCCAGTGGCGGCGTGCTTTTAATGTAATGACACTTTACATCGCATTACATAGTGATACTTGATTCGTTTGCAGTTGCTCATCTATGGTAACCCATATCATGACGCTCCCGACCTACAGTTCCTGTGCTGATATTGCTTCCAGAACTCTGTAGGTAGTGATGGGCAGTTTCTACGTTCTATGCATTTTGGTACAGGGGGTCCTGCTCTGAGAGTCTGCATGGTCTGGCATTATGGTATGCCACAATAATGGCCCTTAGTTAACTGTGGTAGATCTAGCTGCCTGTGAAATCTGCCAGCAGCGTCATTTTTAAAGTCACTGAGTAGTCGCATAGTCATGAGACTGCTTGACTATGTACCCCTGTTAGCAGTGGTCTGGCTTGAACAGCTGAACTAACTGATTATTAGCTGACAACAGCAACATTCATGACAACTGGCATTTGTTGGAATAAGCCTTTATAAATGCTTATATGGGGAATCAGGTAACCTTGTAAACACTGCCCGTCAGTAAAGCGTTAACACAGTTTAGAAATGACATCAGGAATGTCTTTCCACAGCAACACTAATAGCAATAAAAATTTGTGTGAGGTCTGTAAAGTATTTGTTGTCCTACCACACGTGTAATCCAAATGTCCGTCAATGTAGTACGATAAAAAGAAAACATGGTTCTATTTGAAATAGATTTAATATAGAGTTCATTTCTTTCTCTAGATATATACATTTTGGTGTACCATAGTTTTATATATAATCTCTATTATACTCAGTCTAGTAATACACGTCATAATCATTGAATAAGGCATAATTTGACGTCACTGCAAGCAGCATGATTGTTCAAGTCTCTGTTCCCACCCGTTCTGGGATTGACAGTCCAGCAGCACGAATAGTCATTCCTCTCAGAATACTGGCAGTGTGTATACTGCTAACTGCAGTGTGATGTTGGATTATGTTAAATGGGGAAACTCGAATGCCTGTCCGTTGCCAGCTTCTCCTTTCAAGTCTGTTGCCACCCAGCGCTGACATGTTGACATACTGCTCTTCATCCTTTGGCAGCTTTGTACCCTTGGTTCTGTCCATGAATGTGCAGCGAGCTGTTTAACGACAGTATGAGAGAAAGGCACTATTTTGTTCTTCTCCTTCAGCAGATCACCTCTTCTTTAGGTTGAGCTCATTCTTTGTGTTCAGTTCTGAAAGTCTCAGTCACAACAAAAGCAAGGGATGTGGGCGGTGCTGGGTGGTATGCCAATAAGTCTGTTGTATGATGTGTTCTCGAAATAGATCAGCAGCTCTGGAATCACTGCTTATATGATGTATCAAAAGCTATAAATCGAATAGTTTGTGTAATAGATGTTGTGTTCCAGGCAGGCTCTCACAGTCCTTCAGTCTCATTGTTTTCCAGACTCGGCCACACTAACGGAAATACACCGGCACTGCTTGACGCGTTGGATCTTTCGGTGCCTGAATGGAGGCTGCAGATCAGGGCAGTCCAGCTCCACCGTGAGCGTGGTGAACCGGTGCGGCCGGCAGAAGGCGCAGGACTGGAAGCTCTCCTGCTCCTTTTTGACATGTCGTGGGATGTAGAAGGAGTTGCACTGGCCGTAGCAGAAGCGGTTAATGATGGTGCGGCTCTGGCAGCCCTCCTGGCTGACGGTCTGCCGCAGTGGCTGCGTCTTGCACCAGTCGCTCTTAAGGTACTTCCTTTCCGTCACCACCAGCGCTTCCTGACTAGAGGCCAGCACTTCTTGTTTGCGTCCACGGCGATCCGAGGTATTGGAGCTGGTTTTGTATGGAGAGGGGATGGAGCCCTGAGGGCGGTTCTTGCGAGACTCGGACAGGGCACACAGCACGGCGGCCAGCAGGACCCACAGTAGCAGCTTACAACACATCCTGAGAAACAGAAGAGAAGAGGACAGTCTGACATTAGCACAGATGGTTTTTGACTCCTGGTTCGTTTGGACACCACCCTCTGCACATAGTTCTGTTTACCCTGCTCTAACACACCTCCTACTAATTAATAAGGGCTTTCTGAGATGGAAGTAGATGCACTCCAGGCCTTTGTATGCGGAAATCTTGAAATCAAGGCCACTGTTGATAAATTTGAGAACTGGGAGCTCGAAAAGAACTGTTTGGGGTCCCCACTGCTGCTGAATAATGCCCCCCAAAAGAATCTAATTGTGAAATGGAGAAGAGCAGAGAGAAAGGATTCAAAGGAAAACTATAGGCCTATGTTGTCACCAAAGGAGGTCAATATCGGAGGTCTTCAAATCCAGATCTTGAATTCTTTGGCAGTGGTCTGTAATCACGTCACGGGCAAAAACTGTCTTCTATGTCAAGCACCCTATTATGTAATGAGAGATCAGGCCCACTAGTTTCTAACTGTGGAATTTGTATAGGAATCTGAAATGTTAATGTAACAAATTGTCGCCAGAGCATCATGCGAACCACTGACTGCAAAACCTGTACCTGAAGCCGGGTAACGGGCTGCATTTGAGGACCTTTGGTCTGTATGTCTTCCAATATTATGTATGAGAGACAGGCCATGCTCCTAAAGACACACCATCCTGCGACTCTAGCCACGTTATAATATACAGATGTTTTAGCAAGACGAGGCTTAATAGATTAGGTTTGTAGTTAAGCTCAGCGGGCAGAGCATGCCCTTGATCTTGAGTTGCCAGTTTAAATTGGCTCAGTGCCATACGTCCTTACCTTAATAAGGATTAGAATGTCAGCTGTGTTGTAATTAAAGTTAGCCATGGCCTCACACTCCAAGGGACCTACTGCCCATAACGGTTTCATGACTTCCCTGCTCCAACAATTAGAGTAATAAAGAGCTTTGTCATTAAACCTTTGTTGTAACTAAAGCGGAAGGGATCTCCTAGAGGAGAGTCGGTGCGTCTTATCGTCTTATAGTCTTGTTGATTGTTGTTAGTGAATACGGATAGTTAGCGTCAAACCAGATCCTTCCTCTGGGATGCTGCGTGTGTGTAACGTACTAGAAGATGCTGAAAAACTCAATAACCTCACTTTTTCTAGTTGTGGAAAAGAATAAACAGTTCAGCCTGATGTTTGTGTACTGGTCATGGACTTGGAGCTTCAAACAGTATACTGTAGATGATGCCCAACCATTAATTGGTGTGGTCAGACTTTAGTTTATTAGCTTTATGTTGAAACTGGGGGGCATCGTAAGTGTCTGTAAACACTTGGTCTTTACATTGTTAGCCATGTCTAACATCATTAGCTTAACCTTATTTGCCCTAACCCAGGCCTTAAAACCGCGGTGCACTGGTTTCCTAACTGTGTGTGACAGGAGCTTTAGTAATACCAGTCATGATGTAAAGTTAGCAGCCTAATGCAAAGAACTTGCACTCGCGTAAAGCCCTCAGTAATAAGTTATTAGAGAGCGAGAGGTGCTCAGTAGTGCTGAACTTAAAGTGACCTGAGCTGACCTTAGGAAGCATGAGGACATAATACAACTGTATTGTGTATTTGCTCAGTAGGGAATAACGCAAGACCTTTGGTTTACTGCCGGTAACCTCGAAGTCAGAGCTTTTCTGAAAGTTTGGGTGACCAGGGAGTGATCTCATGAAGCAGGGTTTACCGCTTCACCAGCTAATTTCAGGATTCCTTTGAGACCGCCCTGGATTTTTGATTGTCATTTAGTATCAACAGCTTTGCAGATTCACTGTGCCGTTTTACAATGAATGTTTGGCCTCCTAAAGATGGGTCTTGTTAAATACGTCAATTCTGCCCCACATCAGTCATGAAGTAAAATACCACTCTAACGACAGACTTTCATCTGTAGGATATTCTGTTTGCTTTCTTAGAGAGAAAGAGGAAATGAATGTCATATGAGGACGAAATTAACTTAATTGAGCCATTACTGGTGCCGGCTAATTTGTCAGTTTAAAGAACGTCTTTAAAATAAACACCTTCATTAATCAGCGAGGGAAGTTTAAGCAAGATTGAAAAGAAAAGGAAGTTGATTTCACTGAGTCTGAATTCTCACCCCCCACCCCCTCTAAAAAAAATCGATTAGCCCTCCTGCTTGGAGTGCTTATGACAAACGGCAAGAACATGCTAACATTCACAGAGGAGGTGCTGGGTTTATTATGGGGGTATGTCTGTGGTCAGAGCTGGCGCAGAGTTCATTCATTTAGGAAAATTTTCTCTTCCCCTCACTCGCTCACTCACACCAGTGCTCGGGCCCCAAATGTCCTTCTAAAGTTATTCAGCCCCCCCACCCCCAACCCCTCCTTCATGTTTGTAAGGCCTAGCAGTGTTTTCTAGGGGTCAAACGTCCCCTCTCAGCTTTTCCACAAGTTTCATATTGTTTCCTGAGAGGGCAGGAAGACACAGATTAAGCTTAATTTGTCACTTTGTCCATAGGCAAAAGGACCAAAGAGATGGCGGCCAAGGATGATTATCGCTCAGTCACGAGAAAAAGGTATCTGTCAATCATGCAGACATCTTTGCAGCAGATGTGGCAGCTTCCCATTAGACACCCTAGTGACTCAGTCCTGAGAGAGACATGTTTATGAAGTGTGCTTTGTTTCATGATAGAGTTAAGGGATCGTCTTCGCCTCTAATGAAGTCAGTTCTGCCTATGGTGGAGCACTGGCTGTGGGTTTCTCTGTGACTCTCATGTTCAGGTTTTCAGATCTTTGAATCTTCTTGCTTTTACAGGTCGTTTGTTGGCTGAAAGTGCGTTCCGCTGTTGTCAGCTGGCCTCACTCTAGCATGACTGTGTTTTTCCTTGTTCGTACTGAAGGCTGACTTTCCGGTTAACCCCACATAACTGCAGTTCCTCTTCAGACAAGCTGTGCAGAGGAGCGCTTAACTGTTGTCAAAATAAGTAGCTGGTTTCGAGTCTGCGGTCTGGCAGGCTGTGGATGTTTGCACAAAAGATGATGAATGTCTCGGCCTCTAGCCGTTTTGCTATGACACCATGGCCTCTGCCGAGACTCCTCGTATATCTCACTCTGCGACCACGGCTGATCCTGGAAAATGAAGGCACTCCGAGAGCTCATCTGACCAAAAGAGGACAAGCCCCTAATCCGTCTTCCTCTTTTTCCACTCCTCCTCCAAACGCCCTCTCATCGCCATGTGGCTTGGATAGCCAAATTACAGCCCAGTTTCCACAAAAGTTGGGACGCTGAGCTAAATGTAAATAAAACACTATGCAGTCATTCTTTAAAGCTGTTGTTTAATTTAAACAGGGCATCTGCACATTTTGACTTTGATAAAACATAAAGGTAGGGATCTTCAGAAGAGATGGTAAGGGGTCAAAGCTCCATGTATGACTGCACAGGCAAGTTCAAGAATAATGTACCTCTGTGTAAAATAGCATAGGACTGGCAACAGGCATTTCATCATCTGCGCTACATATTATCGTTAAAAGATTCAGGGAATCCAGGAGAATCTCTGTACGCGTGAGACAAGGCTGAAAACCAATAATGGATGGCCGGGATCTTCAGGCTTTCGGGTAACTTCCCAAAAAAACATTAGCTATGAACACAGTTCGCCACTGCTTCCTCACAGCTAGTTAAACCTCTACCAGGTAAAGAAGAAACCAGATATAAACTGGATCGTGTCAAAGTAATCTGGACATTTCCGGATCTGGTCAAGCTACTCTGGACATTTCCGGATCTGGTCTAGCTACTCCAGGCATTTCTGGATCTGGTCTAGCTACTCCAGGCATTTCTGGATCTGGTCTAGCTACTCCAGGCATTTCTGGATCTGGTCTAACTAGTCCGGGCAAACCAGATATAAACATATATATATATATATATATATAGCCCTGGCACCTTCTCTGCCCCTGAAGTCAATTAAGATGGACTGATGTGAAGTGGAAAAGGATCCTGTAGTCCAAAGAATCAAAAGGTAAGATTTATTTTTGAAGGTCATGGACGTTGTGTCTTCCGTGCTCAAGGGGAGAGGAACCATCCGGCTTATCAGCACACAGCCAACGCGTGAAGGCACAGTTGATGCTGAACAGTGTGTGCCGATTTTGATGTATGCGGTTTCCTCAGTTCTCAAACACTTTTGTGCTGTAAAAAGAAGTGTTGATCGCCAAATTGGTAAGCGTGAACCTGGCCCCCTCTTTGGAAACGTTGCAGGCATCAAATTCAAAATGTGGATATTTCCCCCCCCCTCCAAAAATACAATTTTCCAACTTTTGTCTTTGTACTGTTTTCAGTTTAAGTACTGTAGAGAAGCAAGACCTGTCTGTGAACGGTCCATTTTCTCCAATCCCCAGTCCTGTAACCAAAGTCAGTTCATAAAGGTTGTGTAAAACCTGAAGTCATTATTGATTGGTAGTAGTGTAAATGGCAATTCATTACAAATTACTAATGTGTTCTTTGAGGCTGTAGTAGAGTTTATTAGTGCGTTCTGGAAAAAAGTAACCTCACTACTCCTAAAGTGAATTCTGGTTAGTTTTGTACTAACTGGAAATAACAGCAACACCAAACCTTCCTACCACTGAGGAGACACAGCGTGTGTTCCACCGTCTATGCCTTTGCTTTGAAAGAGACAGTCTGTTATGCTTGATTAATATTTCACAGCTGATGTTATTCTAAAGCCTAGTTGCAGAATCCAGCTGAAATGAAATCTGTATGAGTAAAATCTCTTGCTTACAGAGCTGTTCCTGAGTGAGAAACATCAGGCCCGTCTGGCGAGACTGGGCCGTTCTTCAGCACAGGGATTATTATGTTTATCTGTGATGTTTATATTAGCTTGATTAGATGCGCTGAAAGATTGCTCGTCGAATTTGCAGTGATGGGACCATGTCTCACACTCCCTCCACAGTGAGCACAGGCCAAACTGTGAATTCATTTTATGGGCTTGAAGTGAAAAAACACAAGTAACCAAATACACTGTAATGCTTTGCGTGTCTGTGGTACAGGAAGAGTCTATATCTGTAACGTGAAGCTTTGTACCACGTCCCCCAACTCTTTCTTTCATAACGCTTTTCCTACCTCTGTTTCTCCATAGAGTCCGGCAGGCTGCTTTTGTAACTGTGTCTTCTCAGCCCTGTTTTAGCTGGGTTAGTTGTACCTGTGGAGGTGCTGTAATCTGAGTGGTTACCAGTAAGATTTATCACTGTAATCCGGTATGAATCTGCCATGTTCATAGGTTTGGCAAATCTGCTAAGTAATAATTCGGGAGCAAATTACAGCCGAACTGAAGCAATACAGTTTCTTCGTCCTCAAGTTCATAAAAAGGACTGTAATCTGATGGGCTAATAAGAAAGAGGCTGAAATCAAGTATCGAGGAATGTTTGTGTTTGGTATATGTGTGTTTGTCTGGATCTGTTTCATTCTAATCTTTACCTGAGAGTTCAGGTTATGATGGTTTGATCTGGAATATCTGAGAATTTGGAGAATTTACACACATACTTTATCCTATATGACCCAGCTAGTCAAAACCTTTACAAATGACCTTAATGGATCTGGTCAAACTAATCCAGACATTTCCGGATCTGGTCAAATTAGTCCAGGCATTTCTGGATCTTGTCAAAGTAATCCGGACAATTTCCGGATCTGGTCAAACTACTCTGGACATTCCCGGATCTGGTCAAACTACTCTAGACATTTCCGGATCTGGTCAAACTTCTCTGGACATTTCCGGATCTGGTCTAACTCCTCCGGGCATTTCCGGATCTGGTCTAACTACTCCGGGCATTTCCGGATCTGGTCTAACTCCTCCGGGCATTTCCGGATCTGGTCTAACTACTCTGGGCATTTCCGGATCTGGTCTAACTACTCCGGGCATTTCCGGATCTGGTCTAACTACTCCGGGCATTTCCGGATCTGGTCTAACTACTCCGGGCATTACCGGATCTGGTCTAACTACTCCGGGCATTTCCGGATCTGGTCTAACTACTCCGGGCATTTCCGGATCTGGTCTAACTACTCCGGGCATTACCGGATCTGGTCTAACTACTCCGGGCATTTCCGGATCTGGTCTAACTACTCTGGGCAATTTCGGATCAGGTAAAAAAGAAAAAAAGAATAGGGATGTAGATTGACGTATGTAGATGAGCTTTGTTTTGATTGGCTGCCCTGTGTTGTGCCTCATTCAAAAAGCAGTGTGAACTACAACACTCCTTCAGTGTGAATCAGTCATCCTTTACTGTTGCTGTTGACGTGCATGGATAGTGACCCTTCTTTTCAGTGGGTGGGGCTAAACTGCTGTAGGCTAAACAGATATGAATGTATGGGCCAAGGGAACAGTACTTTCAGAAATCATAACAGTTTTGACGTACCGCATCCAACTCTTTTAATTCAAAGTAATGCAAATAGGATTTTCCACCAGAGCTCCTTTTAAGGTAATGAATTTGTTGTTCTTGGGTCACCTAACTCAAAAAGACTTCAAGCATGGAAAAGGGGGAAAGACAAGTCAGTCCAGATCAGGTTTCAGGGCCTTGAGAGTAACTACAGGTCAAGTTTAATGAATGAACTGTGGATCTTATCCCAGTGTACCTGACCCGAGACACTTTCCCCCCCCTGTTGTGTGGAAGCAGTCATGATGAGGGACAGAAGAGAAGGGAAGCCGGTTTCATATCGGCCTTCAGGGTCAGTTTTCCTCTAATTCTCTCTTGACTACATCTGCGGCAACATCTCCAAAACAATCTCTTCTCGAGAAAGGAGAGGAAAAAACATGTGAATTGTGGCGTGTTTTGACCTAATCATGAGTCTGATGCGGTTAGAGTTGACGAAATTTTGGCTAACTGTTATGAAAATGGTCACATACCACAAAGAAGAGTGTCGGCTTATTAAAAACAAACACGTTTCAGGGAAGAAATGAAACGGGATTGGAAGAACGGCCAGAAGTGGAGCCATACTGACTTCTCGTGTTTTTCAAGTTGTTGACGTTCAGAGGTTGTGCGTGGTGAAAACTGAGCCTCCTTATGTCAAGTATAAAGGCTGTCTGTCAGAACGCTGAAAATGTCTGTTTGAAAATGGAGCACTTGTTAAAACTGATCTGTGGAAACTTCCTTTACTGTTCTCCAGCCTGTGAGAGGTACTTCAGGGACACGAGGAAAGTTATCTGCCTTGAGATTTGGTCTCCAGTTTTGAGACATGCTGGATGTTTTTTTGGATTTATCCTAGCTTCTCACTGTTCAAGTCATCATCCTGAATACGTTTCTTACCTGTAGTTTACAGGTTACAGGTTGGTTCAATGTCTCAGTGAAAATATTCATTCCCAGAGCAGAATTTCTTTTCTCTATTTTCAGTTTCTGGCTGTTAATAAAATCAAATTATTATTATTATTACTATTATTAAAGGGTTTTATAATGTATAACCTTAAAATAGTGCCTTATGCTTTCAAGATTTTGACATAGCCTAGAGAGATGCTCGTTGTTTGGCGATGCGCTCGTATAGACTGCTGCATCATATGCGTTACTGTTCACATGCCTAAGAGCTACGTGTGTTATTGGAGCCTTCCACTAGAGGGCAGAGCAGAGAACACTGATCATTTAGAGCTTCCCAAATGATGTTATGATGATGATGATGTTTCCACTTTGAGCTGTATAATAATTCTGGCCTCTCGTCTGTCACTGTGCAGCAGTGTGGACACGTCATACAGATGCGGGTAATTGCGGACCTGGTCATACGGCCTTTCTTCGAAACTTTTTATCGTTGTGGTTGCGTTGAGCAACCTGCCCCTCGCATTTCCGTGTGTACTGCACCTCGTACTCTGTGTTGTACACGTAGTATTGATTTCTCAGAATGTGCACAGCGGAAACAGATATGCAAGGCAGCCGCCATGCACAGTTAAGCACGTAGTTAAGCAATTACATCTCAAACTTTAGAATCTGTAAATAATGAACTTAGTCTGTTGACTTACTGTGTTGAAAAATCCTCTGTTTAGTGACATTTGAACATACAACGTCAAATATGTATTATAAATAATAAATAAATATGCAGTTTTATTGTTTTAATTTATGAGCACTGATTTAACAGAGCAATTTATTTTTAGGATTTCAACTGGTCCAAGAAATAACATGTTCTCAAAATGTTGAAATCTTGGAATTATGAGTAAGTAGTTTATTGTTTTGGCTTACTATGTCAGAATTTCCAAAATTTTGAGAATATTATTCTGTTATTAGACATTGTGACAGTTTAATTTTGACGTGCGATTATTGTGACCATATACGATTTCTTCTTCGGCCCAGTGGGCTTAGGGATAGCGCCCCCCCACCCCGACCCTTGGGAGTATAAGGGATGTAGATGACGAGAGAGTCGTGGTTTGGCGAGTTTTAAGAAACTGTTCCATTAAGACTATTCCCAGTGGCAAAGAGCTTCATTAGACCCCAAACTTCTAAACAGTGGTGTATTGTTGGAAGTTTAAAATGAACTACGAGGACATATGAATCATTTCTAAACCACAGTATAAATTTAGACTTCCTGTTCTAATTAGACGTAATTATAAAGTATTTAAAGTGAAAAACAAAAGTGCATTATGACTATGTAATAAATCCTTCGTAGACTTCGTTCCCCTCCCTAGGCTGCAGGCCCCTCTCCTCCACCCCTTTGAAAAGGTCGCGCCCTCCGCTTTCTCCCTAAAATGGCTGACACTGCTGGTTCCTGACCCCTGTGCCTCCGTCGGCTCTTGTGCGGGGCTTAGCTCTGTCCCTCTCGCTGCCTCAGAGACATCAGTTATCCATGTCCAGAGGCTTTACTCCGTTTGATCCACGCTTAGGTAAATACGGGCATTTTGTTCACTGCTACTTAAAGCCGTTCTACTGCACTGATAAGGCCTGGGTCGGCAAGTCCGCCTGGAGCAGCGTGGAGTCTCTGAGATATTTCTTGTCAAAGTACGGAAATAAATAATAACCCCGAGCGCACACGTTCTAAAACATTTATGAATTCCTCACTGACTCACTTCCCAAAATCCACCAGTGGAAAACAACACAAAAGGGGCCCGAGCTGTTAAGTTGCATCTGTGTTTGGGGTAAGGACAGGCTCGCATGCTTCACCAGTGCTCGTTTCTCGATAATAACTCGCTTTTGAAAGCCAGTATGTCGATCTCCTCTTGAGAAATGCAACACATGCTCTCCAGAGTTATTTGTGGCAATAATACGCCAGCACAGACAGGCCTCAAATTAATGGTATATTATCAAATACTCAATCATAGCTCGGGCATTTCTGAAATTGGCGTGGATTCCAGGCTATTGGCTATGAAAATAAGCGTGAGGTGTGTTAATGTTACACAGTAGATGGGACTACACTCAGGATGCCTGGGGCTGTTGGGGCATTGGCATGCAACCACAACACACACCCCTGTCACCCCCAAAACAACTCCCATAACCCCCTAGACACACACGCGCACACACACCCCTTACCATAATTGCCACCAGCTGAGAGTCTGCTGCTTTTGCAGAAGGCTGAGAAGGCACATGTACCTCCTCCAGACATACATGCTCATACATATCTCCAGTGTGACATATATATATATATATATATATATATATATATATATATATATATATATATATATATATATATAAGGGCTGTACCGGACTCAGAATTTTGTCAGACGAATCGGATTTGCCCGTCCTGGTCGACGATTCGACTATTCGTTCATGTTTTTTCTCCATGTACATTATCTAGTAATCAGTAAATCAGTTTGCATACGGTTCAGATCTGATGTCCTCCTCATTTAGAAAGTCAGCAGAGTCACAGGACCATACTTCTGAACTAAAGAGGCAGGGCTTATGATGATCGATCTGAACTGGAGCTTTTAATTACAGGATACAGCTATCAATATTTAAATTATTCATAGATGAAAAGAAGAATGGTAAACCTGAAACCGTTTATTATATTTCCTGTGCTGAAATCATTATCTCTCATTTATCGGCAGGCGTATTAGTGACTGTACTTATCTTTAAATAAAGATAATCTCAGCTGTAGACAAATAAATATAAATATCTGTAATTTGGGTTCTAAAATAATGGAGTTATAATAAAACAAACATCGTCTGTCCGTTTCTCCTTCACCGTAAACAGCCGTTATGTCTAAACGAAAGTCAGCTCCCTAGTTTGAGGCAGTGTTGGATGTCTGACTGAATGACGAGCAGAATTCGGTTTACTTTATTCGGATTCTCTTCTTCTAAACCTCCTCCAGGCTTTCTCTGAGACATCGCTCCCCCGTGTTTCTCAGCTTCGCGGCTTCCTAAGCGGTGAACCGCCAGCGCACGGTGTCACGTGGATAATTTTTTTTTTTAGCAAGCATGCGTCACAGCCCAGCTAGACCTTACATATATATTTATTATTCCCCTTTAATAATATTTAAAATGTCTTTTTACATTCTTAAAGTTCTTGGGCATTTTTGTAAGCCCCTATTCCTGCCAGTGTTTCAGTGTACAAGCCATTATGTGCTTGGTATTAACACATTTATGATATCTGCACATGGGCCTGTGGGTTGTATTATTCAGATGTCAGTTCTAGTGAGGCTGGAGGAGTAAGAATTAGCAAACGTGTGTGTGTGTGTGTGTGTGTGTGTGTTTTGCTATGGTGAAGGTGCCCTGTGGTTTATCATGCTAGGTAAACCACCAGAGTGGAAAGATAAATACAGCCTAAAGCTAGCTGTCCCTTCTTTTTCTCCCTCGCTCAGGGCCTGAAGGTCGAGAACAAGAAGCTCATCAAACATTTGAAAACACTCCCTGCAGTCCAGTAGCCTACAGTTTAGCGGAATGTCTTGTAGGGGTACACTGTAATATTCCTCCACAGTCTAGAAATGACTCTCCCCCCAGTTATAAGAGGCTGCAGGGCAAATTCATGTGCTTAAGTTTCAGCTTCAGAGTCCCACACATTCTGCATCAGCTACAGGGATATAAATCCCCCCGATTTGGATGCAGGGCAGCGTTCTGTGGAATGAGGGAGCTCCATCCAGTGCCTTTGCAATCAGTTGGAATGATCCAGAACTAATCAGCCTTCATTACTAATAAGTCAGTCCATTCCTCACTGCAGTGTTCTATCATTAGTGTAAAGCCTAAGGACAACAGTAGAGTCTTCTACTGCAGTAAAGGGGGACAAACTGACTATTACTAGCCTTGATTTCTGAAGAGATGCTGTATGAGCAGATGTCCACAAACTTTGGGACATGTAATCCACGCTGTATTGATGCCAATGGACGTCTAGAAGCAGTGAGATTCTCGGAGGAGAGGAGCGCTGCTTGGCCTCCTATGAGGAACTCCACCCCTTTCTTCCAATTGTATAATTAATTTATAAGGATGTTTAAAAAAAAAACAAAAAAAAAAAACATAGCAGATAAAAGCACCTAGTACGTTCCATAAATAGAGCATTTAACCTTAGACTGCTTTTAAATGGCTATGCCGGAATTAAGTGGGAGACATTAGCTTTCTATTAATAGATAAATAAATAAATAAATAAATAAATAAATAGAAAATCTGCACATTTCACATGTTATGATGTTTTTGGTTGTCAATGTTTGAGAAACTAGGCCCCTAGCCAGCATTAGACATCTGTATACATCTACACACACACACGTACTGTCTAGCATCCTGCTGGGAGGCAGGAGAGACCTTTACCTCGTACATTAGCCTGTGTGGTGCGGTCTAGGATGCGTTCCTGTGTTGCCTATGCTATTCTGTGCTGGGTTGTTGAGTTTTTACTATGTATGGAAAACGTGTTTTAGGCCTGACCTGCCTGCTTCCCGGGTGTTTCAGTAGTGCTGACCGGTGGTTCTCCCCTGCTGTGTCCAATAATAGAGCATTTCCTTAAAGCACCGTGTTTGCTGCATCCTACTCGGCACTCATATTAACAATGCTGGTTTGCTGAGCATGGTGGCGGTGCTCTGTTGTGGGTCGAGGGGATACTGAGGATTGATGCTTGTATGAATTTGTGGTGTGGTGGTCCTGAGGTGGGTGAGGTGTCTAGTAAAATGGACTTTGACCGTAGATGTAGTAAAGACCAAAGGGTGGAAGTCGCTTCCCTCCTCAGAATTGGACAAGTGTCAAACTGGAGTTTCCCTCGCGCTCTCACACTCAGAGCCGAAAGCCAGCAGCCAGTCTTCCTGGAACCCTTTATTTATGGTTTGGTGTTTTCCTGGTGTAATAAACTCACTATAGCTCAGGAAGGACTTGATTAATCAGCTGATTAGTGGTATCAGTGGTGGAAAAAGGAAACCACAGCGTAATATCCAGGACCAGTGATTGTACTCGTAGTAGATTCATGCCTGGATCAAAAGGGGTTGTGTTGCACACACAGTTTTTGCACCCTAAGTTAACTTTATAGCTGCAAGTGGATCCATACTTCTAAACTATCATGCACAAGACTTACTTCATTTTAAATCTTTATCTTTTGCCACATTAATAAACTCCTAAACGTGTAAACAGCAGAGAGTAGATGCTAGATGCTGGAGCTTTGAACAGGTAGTGGTGCGCAAATGAGATTTGAGTTCACCTTTAAGACCCTGCAGGTGTGTTTACAACTGTCTGTGTGTCAGTGTCTGTCTGTGTGTGCGTCTGTCAGTGTCTGTGTGTCTGTGTGTCTGTTTGTGTGTCTGTCAGTGTGTCAGTGTCTGTCTGTCTGTCAGTGTCTGTGCGTCTGTCTGTGTGTGTGTGTCTGTGTGTCTGTCAGTGTCTGTCTGTCTGTCTGTGTGTCTGTCTGTGTGTCAGTGTCTGTGTGTCTGTGTGTCAGTGTCTGTCTGTGTGTGTGTGTGTGTGTGTGTGTGTGTGTGTGTGTGTCTGTCTGTCTGTCTGTCTGTCTGTCTGTCTGTCTGTCTGTCAGTGTCTGTCTGTCTGTCAGTGTCTGTGTGTGTGTCAGTGTCTGTGTGTGTGTCTGTCTGTCTGTCTGTCTGTCAGTGTCTGTCTGTCTGTCAGTGTCTGTGTGTCTGTCAGTGTCTGTGTGTCTGTCAGTGTCTGTCTGTGTGTGTGTGTCAGTGTCTGTGTGTGTGTGTCTGTCTGTCTGTCTGTCTGTCTGTCTGTCTCTCTGTCTGTGTGTGTCTGTGTCTGTCTGTTGGTCTGTGCGTCTGTCTGTGTGTGTGTCTGTCATTGTCTGTGTGTCTGTCAGTGTCTGACACTATCTATCTGATGTTTTGATTGTTAAGAGTTTGTTTGAACTGGAACTGTCTATCAGAGGTTTAGGGACACAAAGCTTTTGAAAATGTTTTCAGTATCAGATTTCTTTCTCAGTTAGCAACATTGCCACCTTAAAACCTGATCAGGTCCAGCCTGTAGGGTAATGTTTCTCAGATTAACCTTTCAAATAATATCACACATGTAAATATGACATAACTCTATCAGTGACATTACAGGCTGGTGAATAAAACCAAATGCCTCTAATTTCATCCCCCTATTGTGACGGCAGGGCTCGGTCCCCATCATCCTCAGATGGTTAAACCACAAAACAGTTTCAGTGTGTGCTTTCAATAATAGGTTGGAAAACTGCCAGATCATTATTGACCTGAACCTCTCGAAGCTAATTTAAATTGTCAGAGACCATCAATCATTTATTTCCAGTCCAAACAGCCATTTTGCAAGCATAAGAGATATGTATTTAACAGGCTGTGTAAAATAATACATCAGTTCTTTATGTGATCACAGATTTCAGTTTTCAGTGTGTCCACACTTTATCTTCATAAGCCTCCATTCTTTTCAGGAGACTCGCCTTCAGTTGCTTAAAGAAATCTGCACACACGCCTCCAACATTCAGTCTTAGAAGCTGGTGTAGCATTCTCTGCTTCTGCTCATCCAAATACCCCCAAACACATTTGGTGATGTTGAGGTCTGGACAGATGGGTTGGGTGGTCAGTCCACTGTTCTGAGAACACCAGCAGCAGCATCTTTATTTAATTTATCTGTCTGCGTTTTTCAGTAAGGAGCTTCTTGAACAGCTACACATCCTTTCAGACCCAAAGTGTTGAGCTGAAGTATGCACAGAAACACCTGTAGATGTTTTCAGATCTGAAGCTAGACTGGAGCCTGATGTTCTCCTCTCTCTCTCAAAGATGAAAGTTCTAAGAGCTGTTTATCTGATGGGAACGGTTTTAGTGGTCTACCAGCTCTTGTGGGTGTTTTTTAGGGGGGGGCCCTGGTCTCTCTGTAGTGCTGAATGCTCCCCCTTTTTTTAAGGAAGAAAAAAAATGGATCAGTTTAAGATCTATCTGCCACCTAAGATCTATTGATGACCTTTGGTCCAGCTGTGCCAGTTTCTGACTGCAGTGCTTGGTCTAATCTCACTCTGCTAGAGCTGGAAAGCCGTGTTTTGGCAGGGCTTTAGACGGACTACAAAAAGCTTTTCAGCCAGTGACACACATCACTATAAAACTCCTCATTAACTCCCTACGCTCTCTGATACAGATTTAATCACAGCTGTAAAAGAGCTATATTAACCAAGCGCGCTCTACTCTAAACATGCTCCCTCCAATAGCCGCCTTTCTTCCCCCTCTCCCTGCCTTATGTTTACACATTACTTACAGTGTGGCGTGTGCCTGTTAGTCTAATTTAATCTAATTTAGATCTAATCTAAATTCACAGACTCGCTGTACTGTACTAAGTGCGCTAACTGTTCTGCGCTAGCAGTTCTGTATTACCAGCAGTCTGTTAATACTCTCAGTGTTGTCGGATGTCAGTGCAGTTTTAGTCATGAATAAAATTAGTTTCTCAAAACTCAGTCACAACAGAGTCCAGCACTGCGGTCCAGACAGATAAACGGTTTCTCTGAGTTTTTAAACACATACACTCCATACAAATAACATCTCTACAGTGATACTGTGAGAGACTAAGATATCTGCGTTGCTGAATGGCGCCCCTATAAACACTCACCGTTAATTACACCTTACATTATAACGTTCCACTAGTGCTGCTTTATAGTAATCCATATTACTTGTATATCGTCCCGTTGTAGCGCTGTTTCCGGCTAGGAGCAATATAAGCCCTGAGTCCAGTTCATTACTGAATCGTCTACTGGGTCTATTCTTACATACATAGCAATGTAAGTGGAGTGGTGAGGGGTATATTGTGATTAAGGTGGTTGGCTAAAAGAAGTGAGTCAGCCAAAAGCCATAGTGTAAAGGAAGTAGCTGAATCTGCAGGTGTATGGAAGCGTACGGTCATACGGGTCTACCAGCAGTGGCTAAAATCTCATATACAGGGAATTCTCCTCAGAACTGTACCTGGAAAGGCATCCACCAAATCTGGAATCAACTGTGCAATTCTTTAATGCAAGAGTGTCTGAACACTGATGTGGCCTCTTGTCCAATCCAACGTATGTATGTATGTATGTATGGATGGATGGATGGATGGATGTATGTACACACATAGTGTCTATTAAATGGCATTAGTATTAATTAGGTAAAAAATTAAGGGCTCTAGTAACTCTTATGGCATAAATCAGCAAACCGTCATAGTTCTCACATCACCTCTAAAAATCTCGATACATGTTTCCCGATCACCCCATGCGTCAGTGATGCCCCCAAATGTTCCGAAAATGGTTCTGTCCTGCAGTCGGAATGTCCTGTAAGATTCCTGTAGAATTCCTTCTGTGGTAGAGTTTTACTGCTGATCTTTTCCATAAGGCATCATTATAGTCTAGACAGTGTAGCCTACATAGTTTGTGTACAGGGGAAATGTGAAGCACTGATGTGAATCAGCCTGTCACTGATTTGTTTCCTATCAGTTCAGTTCCCGCTTCATTTGAATTAGAAGCTAGTGTCATTCTGATTCCCCAGTGAAGTGTTAATTCAGTTTATAGACCTCCTAATGACGCAACGGCTCACAGGGTTTTACAGAGCTGGGCTTGACAGTATGCCTGCCCAGTACAGCCTATAAACCTGCCCGTGTGAAAGTGTATCTCTAACACCTTTTAACACCGCTCAGGCTGTCTGGCCAGTGGTCTGACTGTCGTGAGAAAGACGTTTGCACGTTTTGCAGGCAGGTCGGCTGGCGTTTGATGAACCCTGAATCAAAACCGCAGATTTACGAGCCCAGAAAATCCTCTTTGCCCAACAGTGCAAGGTGGAGCAGTCCCCAACCCCACCAAAGAAACCATTAATCGGATCATTAACCCTTACACCCTACGCACAGTCTGAGCTGAAACGCTCCCACATGCCACCAACACACCTCAAACTCCTGGGAGGAGAGAAACTGAAATCTTCACAGCAGTGCTACAAATATGTGGTCACAAGTTCTTTGAATTCTACCAATGCTTTATAACACATGCATAAGCGTCACGTTATGCTGTATATTTCCCCAGGACTGGAGTGTGTGGGGTAGTGTGCGGTTATTTAAGAGATATCTTATGAGGTATTGTGTTTACATGAGGAGAATTATTAAACCTTTGGTCTGGCCAGTATCTGCTGATAAGTCCAAACTTGTATTATAGACGTCTATAGACTCAGCCTTGTAATAACACATGAATAAGCATTGAATAGCATATTTGTAATTTCTGCTTTTGAGAAGAATGAAGTATCACACATTTACATACATAGTAACTCTAATGTGTCAGGGACTAGACAGGTCAGATTCTCTTGTTTCAGCTCTGCTAGAGGTAAGATAAAGTGGCTGATGAGGAAGAGGAGCATGGTCCACAGATGAAGGGCACTCACCTCTCGTCTGAATGGTCCAGCTCAGTGTGTGTGTATTCCAGAAGCAGTCAGGACAGGAGGTCTGGAGTGAGTCTGGGAGAGGATAGTGCCGATAAAGCAGCGCTGATGCCCATGGACGGAGGTGTGTGAAGATGCGTCTCCAGACTGAAGCCTTCGCTCCTCCGGCTCTGCAGTGTCCAGAAGTTAGCTGAGGTAATTTCTGTATTGTTCTGTGCGGGAGGCTGGTCGCTCAGTCGGTCTGTCTGTCTGAGTCACTCTTCTTCTTCTTCTTCTTCTTCTTCTTCTGTCTGGATGTGAATGTGTGTCTGCCTGCTGTGTTTGAACTCTTGTTTCTGGCTCTTCTCCGTCCACCCGCATGTGGATCTTATCAAACCGCAGGATTTCTATTGGCTCCGATCACCAAACAAAATCAAGCCAACTCTCTCTCTCTCTCTCTCTCTCTCTCTCACTCTCTCTCAGACTCTCTCTCTTTCATTCTTTCTCTCTCTCGCTCTCTCTCTCACTCTGACATACTCTCTCTTTCATTCTCTCTCTCTCTCTCGCTCTCACTCACTCACCCAGACACACCCACTTTCTGACTCCTTCATTTTTTTTTGCATTCCTGCTCTCTCTTGCTCTGCACACATGCGTACATTCTGCTCATCAGTGCATCACACACACTTCGAACCAGAGCTGGGGAATTTTTAGTAATGTAAAGTCCATGTCCTGTTGGTTTTCTAAGTGCACCTCTTCCTCAGAGGGCACCATAATATGCTATATGTCTATATTTCTTTTATTTCAACATACTGGAAAAACAGGCCTGTTTCATATTTACATCCACCGGCTACTTCATTAGTATAGCTCCTTGTATCTTCACATATCAGCTCTGTGTCACTGCTGGACTGAGAATAGTCCATCAGCCTAAACTATCCAGCCAACAGCATCCTGGGAGCAGCGCCCTGTGATAGACAAGACTAGGGCTAGAGGGTGACCAACACACTAACTGTGCTGCGGCAGAACGTCTCTGACTTTTTTTACCTTGCTGGTCCACCTTGTAGTCTAATAGAGTGGACAGTGAGTGGACACAGTGTTTAAACACTCCAGCAGCAGCGCGATCTCAGTTTCACTGCAGTCTTGAGAATGATCTACCACCCATGCTTTGTGGGAGTCCTCTGGTGGTCATAGATCAGTGTGCAGAAAATTTAGATGGACTGCAGTCGTAATCGTAGAACTACAAAGTGCTCTTATGTGGCAAGTGGAGCTGAAAAGGTGTAGATATAAGGTGGTGTATCTAATGAAGTGGCCGTACCCAACATGATAAACATACAGGAGAAGGAGGAGAGCACTTTAATGTCAGTCAGCGGACCACCACGGGACCTTTAAGACTGGTCTGTACCTTGGGAACAAAAAATGTACCTCTTTTTCTGATTAGCCTTTTCATGTAAGCCTTCACAGTATTTGTTTAGACTCTCGAAGGCCAGGAGACTTTACTCTTTACTCTTAGCTATCAGTAAATATCAGTCCTGTTATGTTTGGCTCCAAACCTCTTGTTCCTGCCCTGCACACAACCACTGTTCAGAGCTTCCCACTGTGCAATCCGACTTAAATGAGGACAGTGTGTAAAAAAGAACAGGACTACCATTTTACTTGGATAGCAGCATCATGATGACCTACAGATGTTAAAATTATTAACATTATTAATATTATTATTATTAATTATTAACAAACCATCTGGTGAAACTCAAAAATGTTTAGAACCAACATTCAGTTAATGCTGAATTCTCTTTACGTATTCAATGCATGTCATTTATTTGGGCTTTAATTTATTTGGGTTTAAAAAACAAACGTCATACTGTAGATGTAATAAACCAGATTAAATGGACCAATACAAAGAACCCAAAGACATTTTTCAGCCGATGCATTTATACCGTTGTTTTCTAAGACATACCTGTGTGTTGGACGATGTTACTGGGTTGTGAGACGGATCACTGTGCTCATTCTGGTCTTTCAGCCTCTTCTCTGGTTCCATCTACTGGACCGTTAGGAGAACTGAATGGTTTGGTTTGGTTGTACATGGAGTTTCAGCACTGCGGTTATTGCTTCAGTGCTATAGTACTTCACTGCTATGACACAAACTACTTCTAATGATAACCTAATCAGCTTTATAATAATTGATCAGTCTTACATCATAAATACAATTATAAGAAGCAGTCGTTGATCCTAATAAACATCTGGGCGTCTATTTTGGCCCAGCTATTATAGAGAACATAGAGCATAGAGAATTCCTGTTGCAATTGTTTATTTGTTGGTGGGACACAAATATTTTACGGCTCACCAGTATATTAGTCCATGTGCTGCATGGCTCATGTTTGTTCTGCTAAATGTGCCACATGAACCTAAGATATTCTCTGGCTTGTATTTATAGGGAAGGTTATTTAGGTGTTCTACTGCTGCAGAGAGGAGTAGTTAGTAACAAGCCCGTGTTTGCACAGAACTCTTCCCGGGGGCTTTCTGGACAGCAAGGTTCTGTCCTTGCAGAAACAAGTTACTCTGACTAGGTGCTCTGTCAATTTGGGAATACCACCGTGGAGCCAAGGTTTAGTCAGAATTAGAATAGTGTTCATTTATATCTGAGCCTAAGCAACTCTGTTCTACTTCCCAGCAGTATGAGGAGCAGCAGGGGTGTTTGGGGTTTTCAGATAATTCTGTACACTACGTGTAACTTATTAGATTTATTATAGTTTAAAATATTGAACTCAAACTGTCAACAGAATGTGAAGAAATAACAGTTTTGGTAAGGGCACTTTGTACCTCAAGAGATGATTGTGAGTCACTGTAGTGTCAAGTCTGACATCAGGCCAACATGGGAGGACGAAGAATTAGCTGCCCTCAAGCGGCATGGAGGCAGTCATGGGCTGGAGGTTAGGGAGCCAGCCTTGTGATCGGAGGGTCGCCGGTTCGATTCCCTGAACTGACAGTAACGACTGAGTTGCCCTTGAGCAAGGCACTTAACCCCCAACTGCTCCCCGGGCGCTGTGGATAGGGCTGCCCACTGCTCCGGGTAAGTGTGCTCACTGCCCCCTAGTGTGTGTGCTCACTAGTGAGTGTGGATGTTTCACTTCACGGATGGGTTAAATGCGGAAGACAAATTCCTCTGTGTGAAAATCACAAAAAATGGCTCACTCTCTTCTCAGAGAATGATTGGCCTCACTGGTTTGATGTTGAAGGTTTTGCTCATGGTTGGATCATTTAGGAGCAGGTGGCCAATAAAAGAAAGAGTAAACTCAATGATGGCTGAAGCTCCTGGCAAGTGACCACGGCCAAGGCCTGCTCCTAGCAAGAATCCATGGTTGGCAGTAAACAACAGATGGGATATAAATAGAAGCAAAACAAGAAATAACACTGAACAGCTCTCCACCATTGGACACGCTCTTGGTGGGTAAATGAAGTTTGATGCAGAACTCCTCAAGTTTCTTCGTTAGCTAACCCTGAGGAGGACCTGTGCATTCCCTTGTTTCTTATGACAGGGGTGGAAACCAGTACATACCCGTGATTTGTTGCCTTCTTGTTTGGAGCATGAAATTGACAGGGTGTCTCATCTCACACCTTACCCCTTCGGGACAGCAGCAGATGCCTCCTTCTGGTATTGCCCTTTCATCCTCTCTACTTGCATTCTCTTTCCTTCTTTCTTTTCCCTGTCCTCCCTACACTGTCTAATTCCATCTCCATCACCACCACCACAGCCAAGGCAGACTGGACTAGGTCTGAACCTGCACACTCACATTAATGACGCAATAGCACAAGCCTCTTCTTGGTCAAGCGCATGATATGTTGTGATCAAAAACAGCCACTCAATCATTCCTTCCTCACGTGATCCTGGTTTAAAGTAGCTTCTCAATATGAATCCCTTCCAAAACCCCAAGAGGTCATAAGACAGTGGTTTGTTTTTGGCTTCCTCTTCTAGTCTGGCTTCATGTGGACATGATTTTGTGTGACAGCATTAAACAACAAAATCACTAATGGGTAAAAACAGGACTGGACTATTTGGAGAAATGTGTGTCTAGTTTGTGGTTTGATCTGCCATATCATCAATATTGCGCAATTAGTCCATTTGTACAGTAACGCTCAGTCTAGCTTGGAGTTTGGTCTGACAGGACTCGACTGTTCATGTCCGGGTTGGGCATCAGTTCTCAGACATTTCCCAGACCAACAGATTTTGGCATGGCCTCCTTTTGACTGTACTTTATTCGCTTCAGTTTCTTCCTGCCAAGGAAATTGAATTTGGAATCTGTCATTGACACCGGTGTACACAAAGACACCAGTGGGTTTAGGTCAGGTTTGGACTAGATGTTATTGGGCTACAGACTATGACCTTTAATGGTATGGTTCTCGTGCAATAACGGACAGGAAGTAGTCGAGTATGTGTACCTTAATTAAAATCAACAATGGTTTAAGGGTTTTGGTGCGTAACTAGACCCACAGGACCCCCAGGCAGGTTAAAGTGCCCCCGGTGTTAATGTTGGTGTAATTAAACAGCCTTACAGGGTGACTCTACACCCACCAAAAATCTTAGTCTTAGCCTAGTTTCTGTTAGCCACAACTACAATTTCTTAATAGGCTGAACTGAATTTAGGTCAGCATGCTGTAAAACATGCCCAGCGACACTGCATGTGTTTGGGGTAGATCATGGAAAGGGCAGATGACGCAGAGTTCCGAGTTATTTTTGTTGTTGTTTGTTTTTTTGAAGCATCTGGATAATTTCAGGATTGCACAAATCTTAGACAAAAAAGGTTTTCAGTAAACATTTGCAGGCTACAGACATAACACTGGCAACCTCTTGGCAGTCCAATAGCACAACAGAAGTATGTATGAATATGTTTTTGATTTGGATAATATAGAGTCTGGAACACTATTGAACACTCATTTACTGCTGTTCAGATCAAATGGGACAGTGTTTTCTTTTGGCTGCACAACAGAATAATTATATGGTAACACTTTACAGTAAGGGCATGTCCATCAACAGGACTTATAACTTTAATAGGCATTAATAAATCGATAAATAATTATTCATATGGACTCTCATTATTTTAGATTTAATGAAGTAGCTTATAAAGTGATGTCTTATCATTAGTAATGGCAACTGTGTGAATCAACAATTGGGACAGCAAGTAGTAAGCACTATGGACAATTTACCGAAGTCTATGTTCATTTCAAATACAGTCTGTATCTTACAACACTTACTAAATGCATAACAGAGTTTATATTTATATTATATAAATGAATGATATTATTATGCCCTTCTTGCCAGTGCATGGTCACAAACTCAGAAATTAAATCAGGTCTGTAAATGTCATTACATGTTGAAGAAGATTAAAGAAAATTATAATTTTTTAAATCTACAAAGTAGAACTTTGTAAGAAGACGCAATCTGTGTCATGCTTCAAACAGTAGGGGGCGACATCAACACCAGGAAGGACATCAGTGCTACTTCATCAGCTCGATGCTACAGTGACTCACTACTGCCTCTTCAGGTTTTAAGAGGCATTACGACAGGACAGGCTGGGGCTAGCGGGTTAGCATGCTAACTTCTGTAGATATCCTGTTGCAGAGATATTAGGGGTATTGACTAATTGAGTTCATTTTGTAAAATCTTAAATTTTAAAATCTTAAAGCATGAATATGGTGTATTAGGCTTAATATGACTGAACACATGAAATAACAGGAACATCCATTTTGATCTAGGGAGACTAGTGTGGTACACGTAAAGTCTCGAAAGGGTTGCAGAAGATGCTTGAAAGCATGGGATACCTTTATAAAGTCATTGTGATCCATTACATATCATGACAAACAACATGTAGGTGCTAGTTATATGCTTGAAGCAGCATTCCGGCATTTTGGCAGTGACCACCACGAGACATGTTTGCTTCTCTTCCCTTCCGATCTCTTTATTGGGATTTGGAATGTATTTACAAAGTCACAGAGTTGACACTGGAAATGCAACAACAGAGACTGGAGTGGGCTTCAAATGGTGCTTGGGGCCCCGACACACAGTCTTCTTTGGACCTCAGTACTCAGACAAAAACAAACAAAAACAAAACAACACTGTGGGTTAAAACAAGTAGCAACGAGTGAATAACGGTTCGTTTTCGGTTAGGTACTCACAGAAACTTCAGTTTGTGCTGAGGATAAAACAGACATCCTGTATTAAGAGCCTTTTCCTGGTTTTAGCTTCAGTTTCCTTTAACCTGACACTGACAGCAACTACACATTTTCTTCCTGCCACAGTCCGAGGAGCAGGGTGCTTTGGATTTGCATGCATTATCCCGCCGCTCCCCAATCCTGTTTCCCCACTTAGTCCCTGTCCCTCCACGCATTCGCCGTTAACGTACTCCAGTCATAAGAGATTTACTCAGCCTTTATAGAGCCAGTCCACATTTCCTTTGGTTCTGCTCCAGCTCCCAGCACACCTGAGCCAGGCACTCAGCCCCTTTTTACATACCCCTATCTGTATACATAGACCAGCCATTTCAGTAAGCATGCCTCCTGTATCTCCACTCATTGCTCATTTGATTAGCAACACTTGCCATATAGTTGCACTTTGTAGTTCTACAGTTACAGACTGCAGTCCATCAGTCGCTCTGCATATTCTGTTCTTCAATTGTCAGGACCCCCACAGAGCAGGTATTATTTGGGTGCTGGGTCATTCCGCTGGGAAGTAACACCTGCTCTGTGGTGGTCCTGTGACAATCCTGATCAACAAAGAGCGGGGTCAAAGGGGATTAATAAAGTATACAGAGGAACAGATGGACTACAGTCTGCAAGTGTAGAACTACAATGTGCTCCATGAATCGCGGAGCTGATTAAATGTACGACTGTAGGTAGAAGGTGGGCGTACCAGTGGCCGGTCGGTGTCTTATACCTGCATGTCTGTCACGGTCTTGTACAGCTTAAAATCTCTTTGTACAGTTAAATTACACATTGCCATGTAAGAGCGAACTTTACAGTATCTGAATATCATATGTGCATCTATTTGCATTGTGCCAGATTTAAGACCAGGCCTTATCTCACACTGCTGATTATACGGCTTAGAAAAGTAGGCCCACTGGACATCCATCACAACACATGGTTGGTATAGTGTTGGTATAGGGCAACACCTGTGCCCTGCATGCTGTAGGCTAGGGTTTGGTTCCCCACATGGGCACGCACCATATGCTATTCCAATAAGAGTGCTTGGACAGGATACCCAACACTACCTTTGTCTAGCTGTGTAAATGTAAACTGTAGGTTGTTCTGTTTAACAGCGTCTGCCAGATCCAGGGGATGTAACACGTTTGACCTGGAATTACACTCGACTGGGCAAATCTGTGTCTTACTGTAGACGTAATTTAGCCCCATCTAAGCCAATTAATATTTTTCCTGTGACCTTCTATTAATGCGTTGGTTCTCCCGTCCACAGATGTCCAGAGTAATCAGCCTTTAGTCATTTGTTAACAGCAAAGTATAACAATGTGGATGCCATAAAGTAAACCTTATTTTCTTTTTTTCTCCGAAAAGGAAAATACTAGCCCACGTATAGCAGCTGCCACTGATTACAATATATACTGGACCAATAAAAACTGTTCTGTTTCTGATTTTCTGACTGAGGTGTGCTGGGAGTTCCAGCAGAGCAAAAAAAAATAAAAAATAAAAAATATAGACCTTGCACAGTGCATAACCTCTATCTACACTATCTATAACCTATTCCACTCATACACTAAAACAGAATCTTCCCACGTTCTCCAGCTGCTCCTTTCCATCTTATTTTCTGTAATGGCAACTACACAAAGCACATAATTTGTAAAAGAACATTAAAAAAAAAACAGGTAAGAATAAATTAAATAAATAAAAATAACCATGCACGTCTGTGAGTTAGCATAGCATACATCGCTATACATACTACCCAGTACACTCACCAGCCACTTTGTAGCTACAGCTTGCTGCTATTCAGTAGCAGTGACACTGACGTGTAACACACGCTACCATTTCATCAACACTGTATGTGGTATCCCTCAGGGTTCCGTATTTGGCCCTGTCCTGTTCTTTTTGTACATGTTAGCTGTGGGCCTTTGTTTGATATCATATTTCTCACATACATAATGAGAAACAAGCCATTTTGTCAAACCTAATGTCCTACACACGTTTACTCTTCTCCATTAATACCTGGCTGAGGGGCACAGCTGGCTGAAAACTGAAATTCTCTGCGTTGGGCCAAAGTCGTTTTCTAATCATGCAAGATTAGCTCTTGGGACTCTGGCTGCCAAAAGTCCTGATGTAATGTCTGACAAAGACCTGAGAATAAACAGTGTTAAAAGGATGAGTACAGTCTTATTTGTATCAGTCAGAGGGGGTCTATTTTGCCTTTCTGCTTTTCTCTACCTTTAGAGTGTTCTGGAGCTTTATGTGCTGTATGACGTACATACCAGAGGTGGAAACTCTCTACCACAGAAACCACCTTTCTTAGCTGCCTCAAACCTCTTGTTGGAATTCCAGTCTTTGTTACAAGGTGATGTCATCTGCTAACAAGTTATTGGCTGCCTACCAGCAAACTTGACATGCCCTCGCAAAACACATCAAGACAGTAAAAACTCAACGTCTGAACCATCCCATTCAGTCCTCAAACAGGGCTCAAACAGGGCTCAAACAGATACCACAAACCCAACACCATTGTAAGAGCAGCCACTGCAGTGTGGGGGAGTAGCAAGAAGCTGCTCTGGCAGACAGCACAACATAAACAGAGCCTCGGCTGTTAGGGCTTTGTCATCGCACAGTGCTCTGTACTAGTGGGTCATAGGCTTCCAGAACGTTTCATTTGGACTCTTTTACATTTAAAGAGCTTGCCCTTTTGCTTATTGCCTTGTTGGCTTTATTTTATCTGCTTTTATTTATTTATTTTTTTTATTAGCATTTTTTCCAGCATTTTTATCCCTCTCATTTATATACCTCCCTTTTTATTTGGCTTAGTGACATTTAACTACAGGTCATTTAAAGCCTAATTTCCCCTCACAGTATTTGCTTACATCTTTTATGTTACTAATAAAGTGGATGGTGAGTGTATATCCTAACGTTCATCTACATAACCTAACCTCATACACAAGCACAATGTATATCTCCTTTCATACGCACCAACCGAATCAAAAACCACAGTGTTCAGCAACCCCTACACCAGCACAAACACTGGTGTTACACATGTACACCTTACCGGACAACATATTGCAGCTATGCAGTAATGTATGGGGAGGTTCTTGCTAACACATCCTTTACCTGCAGTACGTGATCTGTTCATACACTCAAAACACCCGCCTCCTCACAAAAAAATTAAAATAAAAAATAGAAATAAGCACATTTATAATCCCTAAGCCCATCAGAAGTGGTCCAAAGAGTTCCAACATGGAGGCAGTGATAGCATCATTGGACATTTCACAATAGCTTGTGTTTGGTTAATCATTTGGCTAACAAAAATAGCATGTAACAGGGTGGAAGAGGGATTAAAAACATGTCCTTAATTTGATTAAATTGTCTTGTCTACTTTGTCCTTCCCTGCTTACCCAGGATTTGTACAGATATATACAAAAATGAAACGACAAAAAATGACTAATATACAGATAACAAATCAACATATCCTTAAATATAGTATAAAAATAAATGAGACACGTTGAAAGCATTTTCAAGTCAACGACGTAAGACGAAGATACAGCTCCTCTTTCAAATGTGACTTTACACTTGCAGTGGCATCGTTAAACTCAGTAGTGCAACAAAGAAAAGGAAACGAGATGCATGTGGCTGTAAGGACCTTCATACGATGGTTGGAAAAAGGATTCCCAGTGAGATTGGTACTAAGCGTTAGAGATTTTATAGAGCTGATTTTATTACTATGCTCAGTTCACAGCAGACAGCTACAGCTGATATGTGAAACGAAGGACAAAACTGAGCAAATGGCTTTTCCTTTCTTTTCCTTTCTTTTTTTTTGGAAAGGCATTTGCACAAATTCTGTGGAGGAAAAAAAAAAAACGTCCAGAGTGCCTCATCACGGAAGGATGAAGAAGGATGGAACGAAAATAAAGAGCAGTCTTTTTTCAGTTTATCATCAGACATGCAACAACTGGTCTACCGCCGCGGGTTTCGTTAATGGAGAACTGTAGATTACAATAATGTACACACACGGTCCTCTTCCCCAGCTGAAGTGTGGCCGCACCTCAGCACGACTGCACAAAATCTGGCAGCCTGGCTGACGTAGATGTGCTGTCCTGCGGAGAGAGGAAAACGGAAAGACTGCAAGGGCTCTGTTGATGTTCAGGCATGAACTTTAACAGGCAGCCAACGACACTGGGGAATGGACTTACCAACCGCATCTTCAAAACAAGTTCTTGCTTTTCTGAAAAGGGAAAACGAGACAGGGAGTGAGAGCGTTGATCTTACAAATGTTAAACTATCAGTTAAGCCGTCACCATTACTCTATTCAAATCAGTTACACAGGTTTAAAAACACTTAGACTGTATACAGGCAAAAGAGTAAACTTCAGTAAACGTAAATATGATATTTGTCTTGAAATTTCTAAACTGAATTTAACACATCTATAAATAAAAAGATCAGAAAACATTAAATGTGCCATGATCTTTTCATAGCTGTCACTCCTGGACACTCAACTCCACTTAAATATCATGTTAATGATGTTAATTCATTCAGTCATTTATCTGCTGATAACCGCGTCCCTTGCACACTCATGCACATTTATTTATTACTTTTACTTTTGCAATTTATTGTCTTTTCTACAGCCTGCAGTTATATTTGTATATTTGTACTCTTGTATATATTTCATGCCTCCTTACGAAGTGAGATATATTTATATATTTATATTTACATATCCATCGATAGTGACCCGCACTATGTATAGTTCTATAGCTTATAGCTTAACAGTTAGTAATACTGCTGCTAGTACCGGCCGACCCATTTAAGCTGTTCATACTGCACAACACTGTTTTATTTTTATATTTGTATTTGTATCTGTGCTGTTCTTTTTGTGAAACCGCTACTGGCTGCTAAATTTCCTTTGGGATTAATAAAGTATCTATCTATCTATCTATCTATCTGTCTGTCTGTCTGTCTCTCTGTCTGTCTGTCTGTCTGTCTGTCTGTCTGTCTGTCTGTCTGTCTGTCTGTCTGTCTATCTATCTATCTATCTATCTATCTATCTGCTGCCTTGTATACTCAATGTTTGTGAAATTCAGCAAATAAAAGGTAACCGAACTGTGCAGACGTGTGTTCTCTGTAGAGGGGGTGTTAAATTAAGTTCACTAAAACTGGATCAGGGTTAATATCTGTATGGACATCCGGAATAAGTTCTCTTTGAATGACAGTAAACTTGGAGGAGAACTATTTTATATTGTAATGCATGGTCCCTGGCTGGACCCTTAAAGCACCAAGGGGAAGTATCTGAAACTTGAATATTATCAATCATCCCTCTGCTGTCTCTTACAGTATGAACAGAACCTGACTGACAGACATTTCTGACGCATTTATTGAAAGGGTTGTTTCATTTTGATATATATATATTTGATATTATAAATTATATGCAAGTCTTTGTAACTAGGCGGTGATGCTTTGTAGGCTTGTTCTATGAGCTCTAACAAAGCTTCTCAAGGCTGTAATAATTCTTTGATGATTAATAAACATGTAGCATCACTATACATTCTAACAGTCTTTAGACACATAACGCTCCGTGTATGATCTCCGAGTGCTCCACGTGAAGTGATGATATTTTGGTTTATTTACATTTTGGTGTTAAATGTTGTACTCCAAATCTGTCAGTGTGCTCCGAAATACACACATCTATCGCTTATAGCCGGAGGAACAGCTGGGAGGGTGGTAAATCAGCATATGAGGAAATTAAAGGTCTTCAACTACAATAACATTTTTAGTTTTGAAAGAAAAGTGTATATAATCACATTATTAATAATTATAAACATTTAGAAGGCCATCACCGAGACCTACACGTTCAGAAACAGTGTGTTATTCATCTTTATATCTTTTCTTACATGCTAATAAGTCACCAAAGAATTCATATTCATATAGTTCACTAGTGGAGGCTTGGGCTCAGAGATTTTTTTTTACCAAAGACTTATAAGCACTTTTATCATGGCTTATGAACATGGGCTGCTTAGAAAGCGTCTCCAGTATTAAGAAAGGGGCTGTTTCTGTCTTTCTGAGTTTTGTATTTTGGAATCTGTGAAAGGCCCTGCATAGCATTGATATCGTCGCTGTCCAAAGAAAAGCACGTATGTCCATTTTGTTTATTTTTTTACTTTTATGCATCATTTGATCACAAGAACTGACATTTACATCGTTTGAAAATGTTATGATGAATGAACCAACAGAAACGGCCCGAAATCACTTGGAAAGATGTCTGGTTCCATTGACTTACATTAGGTTTTTGGTCTCTCCTGTAAAGTTGCCATTTTGGAGATACCTTTTTTTTTTTTTTGGACAGCGACGATATTAATGTTCAATTAATCTGATAAAAAAACACAGATTAATACAGATTAATCACCAGATTACTGGATTACTAATATAACTAATAGTAACAGTCATATAATCAGTATGGTAATACACTGACAGATCGTTCCCTCTCTAATGTAGCTCTGCTTTTCTCTAAACTCTTCTATTCTGACTTGCTATTTAAATCTCACTTTGTTTTTAATTCGGTTCCTGCTGGAATTTTGCACATAAATCATTTTAAAAACTGTCGACCCTGTAATAACCGCATGGCCAGAATAAACCCAAAAGTCATTTCTACAGGCCTGAGATTTTTGCATGTATCTTTGTGATGCTCTTCTGAGACACACACTTACCAATTTACAAGGCATGAACCTCTGCCTTCCTAGTATATGTGCTTCAGAACTTCAGAAGAACAGAGAACAGAACAAAACAACACAGACAGGAACCCAAAAAAAAGCACAAACAGAAAGAAGCAACAAGAGACAGAGCCTGACACGGAAACTAAATAATCCAAATAGAAAATAATCAAAAGCTGTGGCACAGACAGCAACAGGAACATGCAGTACAAATATCCGACAGAAACAACAACAAGAAGAACCAAAAAAAAAGCAAATCAAATACAGACGTAGATGCAAACAGGTCCCTATATCAGCCATGTGATAATGAGGCTCCAGAAAGTCCAAAAGCACGGCCTGCTTAACTCTAGCGCTCCTCTCTACACGTAAACGTGTCCCTGAGGATGAAGAGACAAAGGCACGTAATCCTGCAGGCTGCAGAGTAAACGGTCCCTGCGTGAGAATGGCATGGCTGCATAGAAATGGCATTAGCCTCTGGTAGAAGTCCCAGGCTCCAGCACCTACTGCTGCTCCGTGACAGCAGGGGACTGCCGGTAGGATGGAGGTGGGCATGCTGCAGGTAGGCGCTTAGATGGCGGTCTCCAGACGTTTGAGAAACTTTACCTTTTTCTTGGCCTGCAAGAGCTCCTGGTAGGCACTGGATCGAATAAAGCGGCTGTATGAGTCGCTCTTCATCAGCTTGTAGATGTGCTCCTGAGGAAGAAGAGCAACATGAGGAACTCAGGAGCAGGTCTATATGATTCACCCTTCTGCACAGCTGGCAGGACGTACAGGTGAAAGAGAGGCTTAAGCCTTCAGCTGGGGACAGACTACACCTACTGTAATTATAACAGACTGAGAGGGCCGAGGGCCTACTGAAGGCTTTACAGTTAAGTGGGTTTGCTGTAGGACTTAATGGACTATTCATCAGTAATGGATTGTAACTAATGGAGTATTAATCAGTGGTGATGCTCTTGGTCAACTCATACTCTCAATCAACTGCATCTTAATGTTTTTATCTCTCATAATAATAATAATAATAATAATAATAACAATAATAAGAAGAAGAACAGCAATAATAATAATAATAATAACAACTGTGATAATAATAATAATAATAATAATAAACTGTGATAACAACAAAACAACAACAACAATAATAATAATAGTAATAATAACTACAATAATAATAATGATAAAAATAACACCAACAACAATAATAATAATAATAATAATAATAATAACACCACCAACAATAATAATAATAATAATAACTGTGATAATAATAACTGTGATGATAATGATAATAACAAAAACAACAAAACAACAACAACAATAATAGTAATAATAACTACAATAATAATAATGATAATAATAACACCAACAACAACAATAAAAAAATAAAAATAATAATAATAACACCACCAACAACAATTATACTACTACTAATAATAATAATAATAACAATAATAACAACAATAATAATAACTGCAATAATAATAATGATAATAACAACAACACCAACAAAACAACAACAACAATAATAATAATGCTGCGGATGAAATTGACAGAGTACTGAGACACATTTATGTTTTGTTAATTGACTATTATAATTCTTACACTCTAATTGCACTCAATTAATTCCAAAGGCTTATTTAATATGATGGGCAGAAAATGGTAATGAAATCATGTCTTGTGATTATCAGTGCCATTTTAATTTTGAAAATATGAAGAAAAAAAATAACATTAAATTGTTAAAGTTCATTTAATCTAAGAAAACAAAAAAAAAAACCTTCATTAAAATATATTTGATAAAATTGCATATCAGAAGGTCTGGAAATTATTATGAACAAAATGAATTATAGCTGAATGTAGATATTTATACGTAATATTTTTATTGTTTAGTAACTGTGATCATCTCTCCACCACCTAAATTATTTAACAGGTCAGCAGAACAAAGCCTTTTCTTTATTTTTAATATTTATTATTATTATTATTATTATTAATATTTTAATATGTTTGATATTTATATTCTTTTTAAAAGAGCACAAACTATAAGGGCCCTGGAACTGACTGGATCCAAGTTCAGACCAAACGAACAGAACACTGTTCAGAACACAATGGATAAACACTTGAGGTGGGATCCGTATATAAAGGATAGTTATACCAGGAGATATCTCCGTTTACCTGTGTCAGAAATTAATATTGGTTTGGAGTGGGGTTTTCCATCAGAACCATGAACCCAAACACATACAAATCCACAAATAACCAAGCTTTCCCCACACAGCCCTCCAAATCATAATATAATACAGAACAGCACATAAAGCACTACATACAAATAACCCCAAGGTTATCTGCAGTCTCTGTATGATTCTGACCTGAGCGTCCTCGAAAGTGTATCTGCCAGGGTCTTTGACATTCTGGGTGGTTTTATCGTAGCTCTTGGAGTCAACATTGATGGCGCTGGGGGCCCCAGGGGCCAGGAACTCCTGCCAGATCTCCTGCACTCTGGTGGGGACTTCACGAATGGGCCGTTTCTTCAGTTCCTGTACAGCCAGCCAAAACCTGCAGACACAACACACAGGTAAACATTTACCCAGAAATACAGGATAGCAGTTCATCACGCCATGCTATTTTATAATCGTCAATACATTCATGAATTATATTTTACATACCTAAGCCAGTCTGTACCTCCTGTCAGCAGACGCTACATTAAAGTAGCAGACACTGGAAATCACATTTTACTGGGGGGAAAAAATTCTCCTATAAGATTGATAAAATTCCCTCCATGGCCACCAGGGGGAGCCAAGAGGTTTCTCTTTTAACTCGGACCAGAAAATCTGTATTGCTAATACCATCTCAACTCCTTGAGCTCTAAACCTGCTTGTGGTATTAATCTTTATACATGCCAATACAGACTTATTAACCCATCCATCTATACAGTATTCCATGACTACTATAGGACATGTCATTTATTAGATATGTCAGATATGATAGCACACATACAGATCCTTAGGGCATTCAACACATACAGTCAGTTTTGTGAAAAGATCCTTAGGGGCAGATCACCACTGGCACTGCTATTTAATCCAAGTCCAGATCTGGACCATGCAGTGGTGGGTGGTGTACAGGTTTATACTGTGTACTGGTCTACTGTGTGTAATGGCATGACAGATTAACCGCTCTGTCGTTCATGTATCAAATGTAAAAATAAAACTGCAGCAGGCCCTTAATAGTCTCTCACTGGCGAGGCGAGTGAGGGAGTCCACTTCAGGCCACTACTATGGACACTACACTGATTGCAGCTCTGTCTTTAGTATCACAGAGAGGTCAGCAGTCTCAAGCAGCTGCGTCAGATCCATGCCATGGTCCAGCAGGTACTGGTCCATGACTGACCATAAGGGTGTCTGATGGTCTGAGGTGTTAGATCTTTCAAACTTCCTTTCCCCGAACAAAGGCCTCTCTTCTCCTCTCTCTTCAAGGAACCAACAACTATCCCAGCAGAAGTCAACAGAGGGCAGAGTGTAGAGGACGACTCCAGCTTAAGGGGTCTCCTAGTTAGCAGTGTGAAGAGAAATGGGAAACTAGAACAAAAAGCTGCTCAATAAGATAAAAAAAATAAAAAGTCAAACCACATGTAGCACCGTGTTGCAGGACCGCTCCTGCAGAGATGCTGTTAGAAAGCAGTACTGATGTAGAGGTATCCAGCTATTACTCAGTTCTGTTGTAGTCTTTTGACACTGAGCTGTTTACAGCGGTCCAGCTCAACACACGCTCACACACCATCACTCTGTCACTGCAGTGCTGAGAATGATCCACCACCTACATAATACCAGATCTGTGGTGGTCCTGTGAGGTGAAAGGAGGGATAGAAAAGTGTGCAGGGCAACATACAGACCACCGTCTGTAATTAGAACTACAGGAACTACTAAGTGCACCTACAGTATATGGGGGGGTGGAGCTGATAAAATGGACAGTGAGTGTAGAAAGATGGTGTTCCTATTACAGCTCTTCTTGTGCATCAAACACTGCAGCCTCTTTCCTTCTTCCTTTCTTTCTCTCTCTCTTGTTTTCCAGTGAAAGGGGAGAACAAAACAGTACAAGCAAGCTCTGAAGGCAACCGTGCTGAAATCCACGCTAGCACGAGAGTAATTAATCCCTCAGATGAGAAGTGACGTGTGAGTAATCCATAAAGGGATGAATTGTAGTTGAGCTTACCGCAGGTTCTCCGAGCTGAACTCCGATTCCAAAAACTTCAGGAACTGTTCCCTCCCTACAGGATCCTTCAGAACCTCATCAAACCCAAAGCCCCACCGCTTCACCCTCTGCTGACCCGGCTCCTTACTGAGAAAGAGAGAGAGAGAGAGAGAAAGGCAGAGAGAGACAGGGAGAGAGAGAGAGAGAGAGAGAGAGACAGAGAGAGAGAGAGAGAGAGAGAGAGAGAGAGAGAGAGAGAGAGAGAGAGACAGAGAGAGAGAGAGGGAAAGAGAGAGAGAGACAGAGAGACAGAGAGAGAGAGAGAGAGAGAGAGAGAGAGAGAGAGAGAGAGAGAGAGAGAGAGAGAGAGAGAGAGAGAGAGAGAGAGAAAGAGAGGGAAAGAGAGAGAGAGAGAGACAGAGAGAGAGAGAGAAAGAGAGGGAAAGAGAGAGAGAGAGACAGAGAGACAGAGAAAGAGAGAAAAAGAGAGGGAAAGAGAGAGAGAGAGGGCGGGAGAGAGAGAGACAGAGAGAGACAAAGAGAGAGAGAGAGAGAGAGACAGAGAGAGAGAGAGAAAGAGAGGGAAAGAGAGAGAGACAGAGAGACAGAGAAAGAGAGACAGAGAAAGAGAGAAAAAGAGGGAAAGAGAGAGAGAGGGCGGGAGAGAGAGAGAGAGAGACAGAGAGAGACAAAGAGAGAGAGAGAGAGAGAGAGAGGGCGGGAGAGAGAGAGAGAGAGACAGAGAGAGACAAAGAGAGAGAGAGAGACAGAGAGAGGGCGGGAGAGAGAGAAAGAGAGAGAGAGAGAGAGAGAGAGAGAGAGAGAGAGAGAGAGAGAGAGAGAGAGAATGAGAATGCATTCATTTATAATGTAATGGCTATTAACAGTAACGATGTGAGTAAAGAAGCTGAGCTGAGTATTAAAACCAGAGGGAGAATAAGGAAAGGCATGCTGAACACTTCTTTCAATCTTCCAAACAAGAATTCAATCCTATTTTTGGCACACCACTGAAACACTTGTGTTATATGAAGGGATGCTGATTACTGCACACTGCTGCTCATTCATTACAGTAGTGTGATCATTAGATTAGCCTGCTGCCCATCCATAACAGTCCAGCTAGTGAAACCCTCAGACGCACCTGGACATTACAGGCAGGTGTGATCAATTAGGTTGAGAAATGAAGCAGACTGACCTATCTCCAGATATTTACTGGCATATTAGTGTGTGCTTCTTTCCATGTGTGTCCATATTCTGTGTGTAATGCACAGATTACAGTCCTGCTATTACAGCCTACCTAAGGTACCTGGCCAGCTGGCTTTAGAAAAACAGGATATGGCAATTTGCATGAGACATAGCAATTCACCCAGGAGTAACAGAACCTGAGACTATTTCTATAGCTTGTTTTACATTGTCTTACAGGCAATATCCGGAGGAACGTTTACTGAGGTGGGAGTAAACAGCCTGTAAAAATGACCGGCATGGGGAACTCAGATGGGAGATACACCAGTCATAATTACATTATTCCACCTCCTCATGTACAATTAATCCTGTCCAAATGGCATTCAGCATCTTTCCCTTTAGGGATGTCCTGAAGCATACATTCGGAACAGCTTAGACTGAACTGCCAAGTGGAGAGACCATGACGTTTAGTTAATTACTGACTGGCGTGTTAAGAGGCACATATTTATGTATGTGCATGTCTGCTGGACCTCGGCCCTGGCTTCTGTTATTATGGACATCTGTGTTTATAACACATTCGAGAGGCTTCAAGGGCAAATGTTCGAGATAAGGCACATATATTTCATGTGAAGTCTCTTAAAACCATGTGCTCACAAGAGAAATCAGATGTTAAATGACTGCATGCCACATATGACCACCAAATGACTAAGTATCACGTGCAATATCATGTGACCACATGTGAAATGTCTTAACACCACATGTCTGAATGTTACATGCGGTGTGCTTAATTCCACTGATGTCCATTTTCTACATGTCGATTACAGTCCTTTGTATACTGTAACGGTCACTTTAAGGCAGGTGCAGTACGCATGTGCACGGTGGAGAGGATGGAGAGTATGGAGGAAAGTGCGGGAGAGAATGTGCGTGTGGTGAGCTGTACTAGGTTGTAGCCTGGGTTCTCCAACTGGTGTTATCTGGGAACTTGTGACGAGTGAAGTCTCGGTGCTCTCATTGTTCATTAAACTGGCTCGGAAGCCCTTCACGACGTGTTCCCTGCGTGTCTCTTCATGGAAGCTAAGTATCCACCTCTCTACGAGAGCACCCACCCAACACCATACTTCCATTCGTTACAATACGCACCTTCTATTATAGCTACCCTAAGGTAAATGGACAGACAGCCACTGAATTATTTAAGCTACAAGTTAAACGGCTACATATCACATGCAGAGTGTCTACCAAAATCGTGATCTCACAAGAGATGTTGGAATAACATGTGACCACTTGGAAATGTCTAAATACCACAGGTCACCACACATGATCACAAGTTAAATGGCCAATCACCTCATGAGTATTGTCAGGTGACTTAACACCACTAATCACTAATTTTCCACTGTTGTTTTCTACATTGCTTTTACATGTGAAGACTCCAGGTGAGAGATCAACGTGAGGTCATGTGTAGGACAGATTTTTGGGAACTGCAGTTTATGCTGCTCTGTTTCTTGAGCATTTTGCTTTAGTTATCACCCCTCATCTAATCCTACTTAGCACTTAGTCTTGTTAAACACCAGTCTTGAACTATAGTCCAATGAGACCCATGTTAATGTGTAAGTGATCACCATTATTGGACAAAGACAGTCTACAAATCGACTGTAGAGGTCTAAAGGTTAACAGCTGGCCTATGCTTGGCCTTGGGCTACAGTCCAGTCATGTATCACTGGTGGTGTAGCCTGTAGGTGTAAATGGAGCTTCACCACTTACTCAGCTCTGCAAAGGAAACCCAGAGTTTACACGGAGAATAGAAACCATTACCACCGTTTACACAACACTGTGAGAGCGAGCGAGAGAGCACATGAGAGAGCGAGAGAGAAGCGAGTTTAAAGGTGTTGATCCAGCTCTATCTGTTAAGCACACTGGGTGTGATGCTGGGGAGGGATGGATGAAAATGAGATAAGGTCATTTCTGCTGTTGCCTCAGCAAACATGGCTAAGCAGAAGCGATGATGCGAGACGGCTGATAGGCGGCCGGGCTGGATGTGTCGCGTCTGATAGTGATTACTGCTGAGACCGACGTCATTCATTCTCTTTACATCACACAGCAACAATACACCTTAACGTTAACCTTTGATATATGGTAATGTGATGCACTGAACTGATGTTAATCAAGTGATGTTAGCGGAATAACACGTGCAAATAAAACAAAAGTACTTTAAAGCTGAAAAACAAAAAAAAATATGTGAATAAATTAAAAAAATTAATAAATAAAATGTAAACCTGAATGATGCCTCCAACGCTGTAAAACAGTTTCATGCCTGATTTATATGTTAGTGGTATGTGGTAGTACAGGCAACTTACACACATACTTTAGAAAAGCACACATGTGCACACGCACCTAGCTTCCAGTTCCCAGAGTGTATTGTCATCTGAGATCCAGGGGTTTGAGGGGTCTGGCGAGGTGAAGAAAGGGTCATACTCCATATACTGTTCTGTGTAGCTCAATAAACTGCAGCAGGAGAGATCACAGATATCATCATATCATAGTAAAGCATACAGGTTCAGAAACTGTGTTATAACATTTCACATTGAAACACCTCGGATTCATAATCTTTTACCAACTACACACTTCATAATGTATTATGAATAATTATTCATAATTAGCACCTTTACTGAAGTATTGTATTGTGCTATATTGCTTGTTCATTTTAGGTTTCAGCACAGACCTTTTCTGGCAGTATCTCAGCTCAAGGCTAATTTGTAATCGGATATGTATGAGCTTGGATACGCTGAGTGGAGAACAAAGCACACCTGTAAATCAGTCTAGGTAAGAGTACCTGCTAAACACTATAGATAAATATGTAAATGATAATAATAATACTTCATGTCATCAATGCTGTATATCATCTGAACGCATATCAGTATGTCATAGTATTTCACTTCTCCTCTCCAGCAGCTTTTGAAGAACAAGTAGAGAACAGAACTGACCTTTCAGCTACCTTTGACATTTTTAACCGATGTCTGTCCAACTGCGCTTGCCAATACTGTATCTGCAAAGAAACAGATAAGAGACAATAACAGTCATGACTGGCCATAACACTCAGAAATGAACATAAACCAGTCATAACCGGTCAAACAAATCATACCAGAACAGTCAAAACAGCCACAGTAACAGTCAAACTAGATCATAACAGTCACAAAAGGAAACAGCAAGACACAAATCAATCCCTTTCATAATTATATTGATTCATAAAGGTAGTTTTTTTGTGATTCTGAGTCACAAGAATTAGTAAAACCCATAATAGTAGCACCAGGCCATAATAATTAGAACAAACCATAATAGTTGTATCAGGTCATAACAGTTGCAACCAATCATAACAGGTCATATCAAGCCATACAAATTTTAGCCAGTCATGACATGTCAAAACAATCATATTAGGTCATAAAGAGCGATACCAGGTTATAACAGTCACAACAACATTCAGACAGGTCATGTGCTGGGAACTATTCATATATCAACTCTTGTTTACAAGATATCAGACCATACCAATTAGAACCATAAATAGTCATATCAGACCCTAACAAATAGGACAGACCATAATAAGTAGAACCATAATAGCCATATCAGACCATAACAATTAGAACAGACCATAATAGCCATATCAGACCATAACAATTAGAACAGACCATAATAGCCATATCAGACCATAACAATTAGGACAGACCATAATAGTCATATCAGACCATAACAATTAGAACAGACCATAATAGACATATCAGACCATAACAATTAGAACACACCGAAATGGCAATGTCAGACCATAACAATTAGGACAGACCATAATAGCCATACTAGACCATAACAATTAGGACAGACCATAATAGCCATATTAGACCATAACAATTAGGACAGACCATAATAGCCATACTAGACCATAACAATTAGGACAGACCATAATAGCCATATCAGACCCTAACAATTAGGACAGACCATAATAGCCATATCAGACCATAACAATTACAGCTAGTTAAATCAGTTACAACAGGTCAAAATGGTTATATCAGGTCATAAGAGTGATGTTAGGCCATATTTGTCATACCAGTTATAACAGATCATAACAGTACACCAGGCAAACCATACAGACTACAGCACAACTGTAATAGTCATAGCAACATCCATACAGTAATACTGTACAGATATTAAAGGTCATACCAGGTCATAACAATGTGAACAACTTATAAACAACTATACCGAACACTATTTCTGTTATGGAATTTTGAATTCATTAATTGCAGTCATATTAGGTCATAGCAATCGTCACAAACATAACAGCTCATAACAGTCATACCATTTATACCAGACCATAACAGTCATACCATTTATACCAGACCATAACACTCATACCATTTATACCAGACCATAACAGTCATACCATTTATACCAGACCATAACAGTCATACCATTTATACCAGACCATAACACTCATACCATTTATACCAGACCATAACAGTCATACCATTTATACCAGACCATAACAGTCATACCATTTATACCAGACCATAACAGTCATACCATTTATACCAGACCATAACAGTCATACCATTTATACCAGACCATAACAGTCATACCATTTATACCAGACCATAACAGTCATACCATTTATACCAGACCATAACACTTGTACCAGGTCATGACAATCTGAACAAGTCACAACAGTCATTTTAGGCCATAAAGGTCATACCAGGTCATGCTCAGTAATCAGGGCAGTTTGCAGCAGACTTCTACTGCTGCACTAAATTATTAACCATACCTATTAAGTCAGTGTGAAACAAAGCTTGAGTGAGTGTGCTACATTCAAGCACTGTCTCTCCTTCCTTTCACTCCCCAGCTCCACATTAAAACAGCCAGATTAAGATTTAATGACAGCACAGGCTAATTTTATCCCGTATTAGCAATAAAGTCTGTGTGCATTAATAAGTAACAAGACTTTATCATCCCTGTTTCTCAGAGGGGCAGCAGGGTAAAACTGGCACAGCGGGTATGAGCAAGGTTTTAACCAGTACTGTAGGCGTATGGACAGTACTGAGCAAATACCAAGCATAAATTACAGGCATTTATACTAATTAAGACTCAAGTATGATATAAGGACAGTGTTAATATGTGATATTCATGTGGCCAGACTGAGTAATGAATCACTATTGTAACTAAATGGGCTCACAGGTGTGGTGATTGGAAAGTACCTGTTGGTGTAGCTCCTCCTCAGTGGGCTCTTTAACCTCAGGCGTGGCGGTATGCGTAGGGCTGTGGCTACGAACGTCATTCTGGAGACCATACACTGACTACAGCAACATCAAAACACGAGTAAGCAACATCATGACCTTTATTTACACACAAGCTCTTTGATTTCTACCTGTAAACACAAACTGGCCAGTTTATTAAGAACACTTCATTAGGAACTACAGTATTAGTACTTCTACAATTGCAGACTGTAGTCTATCTGATTCTCTGTATACTTTGTTATCACCCTTTTACCCTGGTTAGGACCCCCACAGGACCACCACAAAGCAAGCATTATGTGGGTGGTGGATCATTCCCAGCACTGCAGTGTGTTAGTGTTAGTAGTGTGTAAGTGTGTGTTGTGCTGGAGTGTGTTGAGTGGATCAGACACAACAGTAAGCAATTATAAATGTGATGAAACAATTTTAACACCATTCCTCATTTTGAGCTAAAAAAAGACAAGGATAGCAACATTAGCCGAGGTAACTCTCCATTAGCCCTGATCTGTTCATCTAAAAAGACTGGCTGCCTTAGTCCGTGCAAATCTGGCCTACTATGGCTTTCTATGGTCTCGTTATGACTAACATAGCATAGCAATGACAAGATGCTGAGTGGTCCACTGTGACACGCTGAGAAACCGAGCAGTACTCAAAGTAATCCAGGGTTGCCCCGCTGTACCCTTATTAAAAACAGACACTTCGCGGAAGGGTACCGTTCATATTCTTACATGATACTTACATAACGTCGCTGTCCAAAGAAAAACATGTATCTCCATTTTTGTTGATTTTTACTTTTATGCCTCATTTGATCACGAGCTGCTGTTTACACTGTGTGGAGATTTCATGAAGAATGAACCAACAGAAATTGCCCAAAACTACTTGGAAGGACGTCTGGTTCCATTGACTTCCATTCAAATTAAATTAGGTTTTTGGTCTCTCCTGTAAAGTTGCCATTTTGGAGATACCTGTTTTTCTTTGGACAGCGACGATAAGCTTGTCATGACAGCTGACAATAGAATTAATTCTTATTCCAACAGACTTCATTCACCATAAAGTTTACATTTGGCAATTTTGATCAAAGTTAGCTAAAGCAGACCCCCAATAACCCCTTATAAACATTGTCGTAGGGTTACTTAAGTTGTCAAGACAAGCCTATCAGGAGTCATGTAGCCTTATAATGCATACACCAAGTAAGACATTACCCCATTTTTGGTCTGGTGCCTCACCCTCATCATCATAACTGGTTTGTTAGTGATGTTGTTTTTGATGCTCTAATGGCTAAATAGAGAACACAGCATGCTATCAAATTATGTCAAATGTCCTTCATGGTAAATACTGGTAACTGCAACAACACTGCACAAAATCTGCCATGACAGAATATGACATCTGCCATGCCATGTTTATGACATATATGTAGGGCAGTGGTCACCAATCTTATCCAAAAAGGGCTGGTGTAGCTGCAGGTTTTCATTCCACCAAGCAGGAGATCTGTGCTCAGCCTTCAGACAACAGACCACATGATCTCCTGCTTGGTTGGAATGAAAACCTGCAGCCACACCGGCCCTTTGTGGATAAGATTGGTGACCCCTGCTGTAGGGTAATATTCATAAAGCTACATGACACCTACATAAGCTTCTCATGACTACTCCCATAGCCCTGTGTAAATGCTAATGAATGTGCATTCCAATAGGTGACATATCATAAAGGCTACTTTGACCAAAACTCTTTATAGAGATTATCGCATATTGGAATAGTCATTCATAAACAGTTCTTAGATCTACTCTCAAAGGACTCTAACAGTTATCAGTTCGTCTTTATTCAATATTACATATAATTGTAAAATCTCTTGTGCTTGTCTTGCTATCTAGTGTGGACCTGGAGAGGATGGGTTCCCCGTTCGAGTCTTGGTTCCTCTCGAGGTTTCTTGCTCTTGCTCTGAGGGAGTTTCTCCCTACCACTGTTGTCCTTGGCTTGTTCATTGAGGCTCTGTAAAACCCCTTTGTGACAGCAAATGGTTGGTGTAGCTCAGCGGATAACACCACTACCTGCCAAATAGCCACCACCACACGTGGGAGACTGGGGTTCGAATCCCAGTCTGGGTGACTATGCTGTGCTACACCAATAAGAGTCCCTGGGCAAGACTCCTAACACCACATTGGCCTACCTGTAATGTGATTAACCTTGTAAGTCGCTCTGGATAAGAACGTCAGCTAAATGCCAGAAATGTAAATATGCTGTATAAGGCGCATATAAATAAACCTTGACGTGACATTATTTAAATCGGTAGTCATGACACGCTTATGTAGGTATTATGTAGCCTTATGAACAGTACCCTACAATAAAGCGTTACCAAGTAAAGAGTTATTGATTTTATTACGTAACATGTTCTAATACCATAAGATCTGAATTGATCTGAGATCAGTTGGAGGAAGTCCTGTGGGCCCCTTGGTAGACAGCGCTGATCTCACAGCGTCAAACACTGTACTAAACTTTCCCTAACTTACATTCCCAAAGTTTCATACAGAGTGTTCACTGTGAAAGCATTATTCAACAGCTCTACAAGTAGAGCACGGTGTTCAGCGTACCTTCCGTGTTTTGTGAGGCTGTTTCATCCTGGAGGATTTTTTGATGTCGGCTTCCGTCGTGTTCACACAGCCGGGCTGCAGACGATCAGAGGAATAACGAGTCGTTAAGCCGAGTCACATTCTGTTATTCACAGGCAAACAAAACCAAACACGAGACACACGGCTCTCTTTGAGATGCAGATTCGGTCACAGAACAAAAAGAAGGGCTGACCTGATTCACACTCAGATTTGTGGGTGAATAAACAGAAGGAGACAGCTGACTCACTTCAAGATTCGGGGAGGCCGATTGCTTTGGCTCGGATTTCAGCGTGAATCAGTGTTTGGGGTTCATTACTGGTCTGATGGTGCAGCATGGACAAGAAATGAGCAGAAGGCTCTTCCAAGGGACAACGCAACAAATGACCAATAACATTCACCGGCAGTCCGGAGGGAATGCTATGGTGCTCGTGTGTCATACGCTGATGTAGGCTTTTCAAATAACCACCAAAGTAATATTCCAGTGGTTTTAATGGTTTGAGGGACTTTAGGCAATACCATGACTGATGTGGTCACCAGATTTTAATAGTGCTGGGAATGGAGGGCCTCCTTTCAAGACGTTTACTTTACCTTTACATATTAAGAAAGATTATGGATGGGCAATGTTGGGGATTTTGCAAGAGGCACCATGTCAGTGTTTCCTGAATTTTTGTCCTGCAGGTAACACAAACCAAAACATTTCAAATACCAAAACTTCTATTAATAAAAGTTGTCTAATTCAAACACAGCCAAAATACTAGGACTGCAGATGTTAATTTGTTATTTATCACCACCTCCCGTTACGTGCTCTCTATGTGCTTCTCTGTCTGGTAAGCAATTATTGTCAAGTTGGACAGTTAGACAGTTGAAAGTTCAGTACATAGGACAGTACATGACCTCCCGTGAATCTCAAACACTCTACCTGTACCTCATATACTAACCCCACCTTTGTCAAAGAATGGATCGATTCCAAAATCCTAAAGTGTTATGTAACAGTCTTGAATCATTAATATGTACACCCACAAAAATTGACATATGACAACAGAGCAACAGCAATACAAACAGCAGACTGTGCAGAAATATACTATACTGTCTTTTATACCTCTCCAAACCGCCAATGGACACGGCTGACGTTCATCCTAAACAAGGTTGAAGCTGCTTCACCAGCTTCTAAATCAAATGTTCTGTTCCACCTTAAATGCTACAGCTTGTACACGTGGCAGAATGTAACTGCGGCACCATTTAAGGTGGAATAAAGGGCATGTAAAACAACATCTTGCCATTTTTCATTCACATAGATCTTCCATGTAGAACAATAGAAAACTATTTAGACACTGGACTGGATTGGGACATCACTAGTAAACACTAGTAATGTAACCCAACACTGATAAACCAATAAACTGTTTGGATTTGTGTCAGTTTTGTGGTTTTGGCTAGGACAAATAAAAGATATAAATAGCTAAACTGTTGAAACATTATTGGAGACATGATTCATTTTATCTTCTTTTTATTTAATATTTATTTTGTTTTCAGATTTTGAAAGCATGCAAGCTTCAAACTTCAGACAGGTGGAATGTTCCTCTCTTTCAGTTAGGAATCAGTCAACACCAACCCCTACCCCAACACCATGTCTTCTCAACAATCCTATCACAATGACGTTCCAAAGAGAGATTTCTAAGATACAACACTCAACTGCATCACCAAACGACTTACCAGCCCAACACTATTATCAGGTATGTCAGCAGACCATGTTGTTTCTGTGATTCGTATGAATAGAGAGAGAGTGATCGAGACGCTCTTTCAGACTCAGCTACTCCTCCTGCTCATGTCTCTAATCCCTCTCTCTCTGACTGAGATTTTAAATGAAGTGTCATCATACAGTCTGAATGAGAAACGTCCTACTGAGGGCATGTAGTGTGTGTCTCTCTCTCTCTCACGCTCTCTCTCATTAAATCATGGCACTTTCTGGACAGAAACACACAGAGGAAGAGAGCATGCTGTGCACGACTGGGACAGAAAGAAATCAACCCATACATGTGACATGATAAGGACATGAAGGAGCACAGCATGGAGAGACAGATGGAAGACTGGAACCAGCAAATGCATGAAGGGATGAAAGAATGGATGGATGATGGAGTAATGAAAGACAGGATAAACCATAAAGAATATGAATGAAGTGATGTAAAGATGGAGGATAGGTGAAAGATCATCCGATCGTGATCCTGACCATCTCTCAAGGGAGTCACGGAGCTGGCGCACGGAGTCTACTGAGAAACATCCATATAATTCAATTACAATTCAATACATAACTCACTCTCATCAGAGCGCTCAGCGCATCACACGCTCGGTCTGTCATCTCCGATAGAGAGAGAACCTGATCTGAGAGCCAGCAGAGTGTGCTCCACCCAGAGAGAGAGAGAGAGAGAGAGAGAGAGAGAGAGAGAGAGAGAGAGAGAGAGAGAGAGAGAGAGAGAGAGAGAGAGAGAGAGAGAGAGAGAGAGAGAGAGAGAGAGAGAGAGAGAGAGAGAGAGAGAGACAGAGAGAGAGAGAGAGAGAGAGAGAGAGAGACAGAGAGACAGAGAGAGAGAATACGAGAGGTCTATCAAGTCAAACTGAGAAAGAGAGATAAAAAGTAAGAGAAAAAAGGAGTGAGAGAAAGAAGGGGAACAGAGAGAAAAGGAATTTGAAGGGAATGAGAATGACACAGACAGAGAGGGAGAGCAAATACATGTATAGCTGTCTCTGGCGGGTCAGAGTACGAAAGAGAAGGAGAGAGACTGGAAGAGAAAGGTGGGGAAGCTATGCATGCTCCACCCAGAGTAAGAGTAAAGGAGAGGGGGAGCGAGAGAGAGAGAGGGGGAGCAAGAGAGAGAGAGAGAGAGAGAGAGAGAGAGACAGAGAGAGAGAGGGAGAGGGAAGAGATAGTGTGAGAGAGAGGGAGGGACGAGAGAGAGAGAGAGAGAGAAAGAGAGAGGGAGAGAGAGACAGAGAGAGAGGACGAGAGAGAGAGAGAGAGAGAGAGAGAATAGAGAGAGAGAGGGAGTCTATCAAGTCAAACTGAGAAAGAGAGAGAGACAGAGAGAGAGGAAAGGAGAGAGAGAGAGAGAAAGAGACGAGTGAGAGAAGAGAGAGAGAGAAAGAAAGAGAGAGAAAAGAGAGAATTGAAGGGAATGAGAATGACACAGCAAAAAAAGAGAGAGAGCTTGGAAAGAGAGAGGCATAGAAAGAGAATTAAAAAGAGAGGAAAGAAGGCGTGAAGGAGAAGAAGAAGAACTGCATAGAGAAAATTAATATGAGAGGAACACGAAGGGAATGAGAATGTGAGGGCAGAGTAAATACGAAAGGAAGGAGAGAGAAAGAAAAGAAGGAGAGAGACTGGAAGAGAAAGGTGGGGAAGCTATGCATGGAAATGATACAGAGACAAAAGGTGTAACATGAGTAAAGGAAGAGAGAAAGGAGAGAAAGAGAGAGAGAAGTGAGGGAGAAAGTGTTGTAGTTTGTTCACTATCTGAGATATCAGTACGCATGGACCACTGGTGAGGTAAGCATCTGATGGTGGATGATCAGTTCTGGATCACTCCAACTCATCAGAAAGGTTCTGCATGAAGCGCCTTGAGTCCAGGTAGTGCAGTTCCACAGTCCAAGGGATTTATACCCTTCTAGCTGAGGCTTGCCATTGGACATGATGACCTTAGTCTATGCCTTCTATGGATACTATATGAGCTGTAGGTTCATAAGAGAAAACATCTGACCACCTTTACAGACGGTCAGTCAGTAACTAGAAGAGCTGTCTGGATTCCACTGGGCACATAGGTCACACAATATGTAAGAATATGTAATCAGTTAGTAAGTGAATAATCTGTCATCTCAAATTATACATTTTCTGTTTATAAGTAAATGACGATGGTGTGGACAGTCCATGGTTCTACTGTTATCAGGGGCTATCACAGGCCATAGTAACAGCCATACCCCAAGCAGTATGCCAACATATACTCCACAAGCATCTAAAAACTGAATAAATAGATATATACAGAACATGCTTAATTAGATTAATCTATATTCATTATATTCTCTATCTGAAAGGTCCCGGCCTAATTGGAACTAATTTACATAGGCCCTTCCATTCATTAAAGACTTCACTCTTAATTAGATTAATTTGCATAGGCTCTTTCATTCATTAAAAAAGCCTCATATTAATACATGCTCATTTCCAAGCTCCTCAAAAGTCACCCCGACTCCCTCACGCTTTAACTTATACTGTCTCGTATTTCTCCACCTCTGATCCGACAGCTCCACGCTTTCTATATGCTCTTTCAGACACTGCTCCAAACTCGAGCATCACAGTGAAGACCGCATGTTCATCTAGTCAAGAACTCCTTGACATATACTGTATACAGGATTGAAATCTTCCCACAGTTATTCCTGTCAGACTGTAAACACTACTTGCTCAAATGTCCGTAGGTACGGATACCAGACTAACTAAATAAAGGGAGATTTTACATTCATGTATTATAATTGTATGTACTACTGACTGACTAATGGCTGTCTAGAGCTTAAAGGGGTTTGCCTGGTACAGACCAGGGCTGAGTTCCCCAAAAGCACTGCAGCTCAAACAGCACCATAAAGAGGCGGAGAGAGGATAACTTTGAACAGCTAATCGGATCATAACACTGTGGAGCTTTAGGGAAATGGGACCTAAACATCTGGCAGTGAAGTGAAGCAGCAGCTCACCACGGGTCTGTGCACGTCCCAGAACGCCCGCTCCTGACTGTCCAGGATCTTCCGCTCAATTTTGTCTCGCTTCTTGTCGACCCTGGGAGCAGGAAAACAAAAGACATGTCACAAAGATGGCAGACGATCCGGCACAGCGGAGGAATAATAACCCTGCGGCTCCATCTTGCTGGTATAAGCCTAGAGACCAGTTGTTGATGCGCAGTTTGTTTTAGCTATCCTCTAATCAGTGCTCCGTTCCTGACTGCAGAGTCGCTCTTGGATGGGTATTGTTGTGTGGTGGTCCACTCTACCCTCCATAGTGACACTGACATGTAAAAAGCCCATGACACTGGTGTGTGTGACCCACTCGCTACCAGGGTCATTGCTATGCTAAGAATGAACCAGCACTGAAACAATATTCAGACAGTCCTGTGGTCAGAAACAAACCATTGATGACCAGGACAGAAGTGGGCTGATAGTATTTCTTACTTTAGTCTGTATAACAATTATTGCAATATAAATTTCCTCAACTGAAATAAAATAAGTAAGACACGTGATCGATATAGCAGGGCATTCACAAGCTTGCCTGGTGGCATAGTGGCAGAACAGAGACACTACTGTGCTGCTGCCACCAGAGGGCTTGCCTAAAATGCAGTTTGAGTGGAGAGATGGTCGATCTATTCTCCTGTGACCAAATATGAGTGACAAGACACTGGTATCCCAACATACTTTACCAGCCACCCTAAAATGGAAGCTAGATGTAGACAAATGGAAGCACTTTACTTGCTCTCCTGTTTTTAATGAGAGTTGTGTGGGTAATGTTTAAGACCACCCCTCCCCCCACAGACACACACACCACCAATATTGGTGTTTTGTTTACTTAGATGCTAAAACTGCTAGAATGATGGCAGTCCCCCAACATCAGACACCTTGTATATGGATAGACATTGAGACCCTGGGTTCTGTGCTGTTCGTACCAGATTTGGTAGTTTACAATGGTTTACCATGCGGTTAAGCTTGTCCCCTGTGGGCACCTTTACTCACTACCATAGTTGGAAAATGGAAATGTGGTGTTCCATGAGGTTTTGTACACGCTGAATTACAGCATTAATAAAGATACTGAGATTTAGTTTCAGATTCGATTTTTTTAACATCCTTACAGAGACGGGCGGAGAGAGAGAGAGAGAGAGAGAGAGAGAGAGAGAGAGAGAGGAAATATGCAATACGCAACATGTGTAAGTGGCCGATAATGAGGGACGACTGATGTTACTATAAATCACTTCTGCTCCACAGCTATTCTTCCTTTCATTGGCTACCTGTCCTTAAATGAACTAGATGCAGAACCTTCAGCATGATTGGCTAGAGGTTAAAATACACTGTTGGGGCTGCAACGCTACGTTATCCTCTCCTGCTGGACTGACTGGATTTAATGCTACAGTGACTCACTATCACCTCTTCAGGTGCAAAGTGGTATTATGAGACAGGACAGACTGGGGCTAGCTGGTTAGCATGCCAGTTGCAGTAGATATATCCATTGATGTCTCTGACATAGCATTCTATTTATTATTGCATATAATGATTTGTATTCTTGTGTGTTCGTTTTGTTATTTGGTGTTCAGGTTTCTTCCTCTTGCTCTGAGGGAGTTTCTGCTTGCCACTGTCACGCTTGGCTTCCTCACTTCCTTGACCTGGATTCTTACTAAGGCAGCTTTGTGACATCTGATCATTTTAGTTCATTTTTGAATCTTTCAAACTAGATTTCTTACACATTGCTCCTTTAAGCGTATTACAGATGTGTTGTGGCTGCTTCAGTGTTTTATAGACTAGTAGCAGGACTATATATTCTGTAACTAACTGAAGGCCCGGGGGTGAGGAGTTTTAAACTGGAGTAATGGGCTCTGCTCTTCTGGTCCTGGTTAAAACTCCAGCTGCAGTGTCCTGAATAGCTGAAGCGGTTTAATGGTCTTTTTGGGAAGTCCACTTAAGAGCCCATTACAGTAGTCCACTCTACCACTCTACTGGAGATCGAAAGGTGGATGAGCTTCTCTAGGTCTATTTGGGACAGAATACCCTTGAGTTTGGCTATATTTATAAGATAAGGTGGCTTTTTTTGGTGACTGAGTTGACATACACTAAGAATTCAAACAGAGCCTGAGAGTCGATGTGTTACTAGTTTGTTTCTCTTTGCCATCAAACAATTTCTGTTGTGGGCTTTTTTAATTTTGGCTCAACCAACTATTTACATCCTCCAAACACGGACACAGTGAGTCTACTGGTCTTGTAGTGACTGATTCAGATACATCTGCGTAGCATCCTCATAATTATGGGAACCAGTGGTGTTGTTGTACAGAATTTGGTCCAATGGCAGCATACAGAGATTGACCAGAAGAGGTCCAAGAACTGATCCCTGAGGAACACCACATTTTATAGCCACCCAGATTCATAACTGTCAATGGTCTTTGACCTTGAATCCATAGAGGGCTATTCTAGAAAGTCCCATCTTATTTTTTTCGCAATCTATCCAGCAGTATTCTGTGGAATGTGTCAAATGCAGCACTAGTGATCTAGTACAACCAGAACTAATACTTTCCCTGGTCAGTGCTTAGCTGTGTACTGAATATTAACACTTTCATCAGTTTCAGTACTGTGATGAGGTTGGAGATAACCAAGAATGCAAGATCGATAAAAACCTTTATTGAAAAAAAATAATCTTAGTAATAAAGGAAGATGGCAGTGTGTCAAGACAAAGTGTTGACAATCTAAAGAGCTTTTTTGGGCAACTGTATAAATTATGACATAATCAAGTTATTTCTAAGTTGTCATTGAGACAGCATTGTTTTATTGGCTGACAGTGCAGTTGATGGTCAGTCTGAGAGTTTTGAACAAGAACATTCAGTAGACTTCCCTGTGGTAAAGAAGTTTTGGGGCTCGGAGGGTGTACGCGTGTAAGCTTGACCACCAAGGCAAACAGAGTGTGGGTGTTACTGATGTTCATGTTAGTCATCTTAGATAAGTGTAGCTGTCTAGTTCAGTATACTTCACAGGAACACTACAAGGGCCTCGTTTATTGCACGTATAGTGGATTTAAAGTTTGGTTTCTCTCCATTCCAACATTTAGCTTTCAGCTTAACATGGTGTTCCTTCAAGTTAAATTATCCAGGAATGGGCCAACAATTAAGTCCAACTTATTAATTTGGCTGAGAAGATAAATACGGAGGGGGAGGGCCAACATTTCCAAAGCTGGAGGTCGAAAAATGATCAAGGTTTAGAGAAGACCCGAACAACAGTGTAATGGTCGGGTAGACCACCAATACTGCCCCCCATTAAATAAACAGCACTTAAAGCTTCCATCTTTGAAAGAGAGCAGAACATAAAGCTCCACTCTTGCTTCAGGTTTGATAACATCAACAGGTGTTTCAGTCCATCCTTCTACTGTGAGAAGACAGTTCAGTGCTACGGAGGTCTGAAAGGATGTGTAGCTGTTCAGGAAGCTCCTCACTGAGAAAAAGAGACACACATCAAACAAAGAAGCTGCTGGGGCTTCTAGAACGATGGATTGACCACCCCAGACCTCAGCACCACTGAATGTGTTTGGGATAGTCTGTGCTATGGGAAGCTGAAAATACAACCAGCATCCAACTCTGAACTATTTCATCGACTGCTAACAGTACCGAATGGGGACTATGTATTTATTTATGCTGTCTCTCAAATCTTGGGTTGATGAACCATCACCTATTAGTGCATCAGCTGTTAAATAGGACCCTATAGTACAGAATATGTCGAATACTTTAGTTCCTCAATGTTTTGCTTTTTGAGTCTCTGCAATGCAGTGGTCTTGCTGTGAATTCTCCAGTGCTGTCTGAGTGCGTTCGCCTCTGGGCTGCGGATACTCACTTGGCTTGTGCTTCTGCTTGCATAAATATAAACTCCCATTTCCGTGCAAAAGCCCTCTGTAGCCGCGCTAAACTCTCCTGAAACACACCAGACACACACACACACTTTTAATTGAACTTGTGCATTGTCAGTGAGAAGACACTTACTATTAATCATATATAATAAAACCTATATTGCATTCACATATTGCATTTCTGCCAGCGAAGTCGGACCTAAGTTTACAAGTGCACCTAAGAAGAAGGGCTACAATTAAAATTCACAACATGCTGAACTCTTTAATATCTGAATATAATAAAGAAAGAGGAAAGTGTTCTGTGAAGCTATCTCTGAGCGGAGGCCCATTAGTACACAATAAACTGATGAGCGTGAGTGTGGGAGTAGTGTGGGGGGGGGAAGGAACGATGCTTACAGCCTCGTAGTCAGCAAGCTCCAGCCTGGCTTTGTTTTGCATTGTTCGTTTGCAGAGGTAAACAGCTTAAAAAGAGAGAGAGAAAGAACAGCAATATTACTTTACCTCTACCACTGTTATTCGTTTTCTCCAGTAATAAGTTCTATATATCCAATTATAATAATAATACTGTTGGGTATGGGGGCGGGGGGTAACACGGCAACACAGTGGGTAGCGCTGTCGCCTCACAACAAAAGGGATTCAGCTCCTGGCCGAGGCATCCGGGATCCTTTCTGTGTGGAGTCTGCATATTCTCCCCGTGTCTGTGTGGGTTTTCTCTCACAGTCCACAGACATGCAGTCGAGTGAACTGGAGATGCTAAATTGCGCCCCCTAGGTGTGAATATGTATGTCTGTGCAGTTGCTCTATGATGGACTGTTGGCATGTCCAGGATGTTTCCTGCCTTCTACCAACTGAATGCAGGGATAGGCTCCAGAACCCCCTGTGACCCAGAAGGATTAAGTGTTTTCAGTTCTGAGTAGAAGATACAATTAGTTTTTTATTGTTGTATTTATAAAAACAAACACAAAAAATAAAAATAAAAAAGAATTATAACACAAAAGCCCATTTTGCTCTGATAGGATGCACCAAGCTCTATCATTTTAATAGCTGACAATGGACTTTATGAATGATGGTAATTGAAAGAACCTTGGAAAGGAAACAGGGGATGCTGAAAGGTTGCATTGAAATCTTTGCACCCTTAGTGTTAAGTAATTGAAGTGTTGGTTAGACTGTAATTAGACTAAATCTAATTGGCCACCCCAGAAATTTGATTGGCTTCCACCGTATTGTGGAAAGGTGTTTGTGCATTAAATGGGAGAGCTGTTAGGCTATCAGATGGTGCTGCGTTAAAACTGATATGTGATGGTTGAGCTCTGATGAATGGAATTCACTGAACTTCCCTCAATAAGGAAATGCCAGTATGAATGTACTATGCACAGTAGAAGCCATGCATTTACAATGTCCAGGAATACCGGGAAAGGAGACAAACCCAATTCCCTAAATCAGAGAACCTATATTATTCACATAACCATGGAAAACTATGAACCCATAAAATAATATGCACCCATGGCCACTTTATTAGGTACGATTAGTTAATAGGTTTTATATATATATATATATATATATATATATATATATATATATATATATATATATATATATATATATATATATATATATATACACACACTCCATTTTATCAGCTCCACTTTCCATACAGGAGCACTTTGTTGTTCTACAGTTAGAGGCTGTAGTCCATCTGATTCTCTGTATACTTTATTACCCTGTTCTTAAATGTTCAGGACCCCCACAGAGCAGGTATTATATAAGTGGCTGATGATTCTGAGCACTAACATGGTAGGGGTGTGTTGCGCATGTGTGAGGGGATCAGACAGCAGTCCACTTAGTCCACAAGCGTGTAACAGTTTCTTATTGCGCCTACTCATTATTCATATACATTAACAATTCAAACTATGGATGCTGCCAGTGAATCAGAATGAGGATCCTTCTTTCCTCAAGTATGCCACACATAAAATGAATTTGTCTGGGTGAGAGCACACATGCATGGCATGTAATAAAAACAATAACTGTTGGCAAGCACTATAGACCATAGAGTAAAGAATAAGAATATGACATGTCTTATAATATATATGTGAGTTATATATGGGGGTGGTGGGTAGAAGAGTTAAAAGAGGGTACAGTGTGCAGAGTGGAGACTGTTATAGTTGCAGGGGGTACCTCCATATTAATGCCTATAGACTTAAAATGGGGTGTTATGTACCTCCAGTAGGTATAATGTGCAGGTCCCAATACCTTTCACTGTGTAGTGTAGGCATGTCATGTCAGAGTTCTTTAGTGTGCTCGCCGACTTATAACGTAAAATCAAAACTAACATGATTGAATGTTTGCAATACAACAAAACCACTGGTCCAGACTTTTGTAAAGTGTGAAATACTGTTATAGTAACGCAGGACAGCAAAGGCCCGTTGGGTAAGCTATGTAAATTATAGCAGCAGGAATAAGTATGTGAATGCTTTGGCATTACCTGCATGTCTGTATAAAGTCCAAACAAGAACAAACACAAACTATCTAAAGTAAATCCACACAAAACGAGTGTATCGTTCTAGTCCGCACTGAATACACCATTTAACTGTTCACTATGTAGGCTGAAAAAGGAACATGAAGCCTAAGGCTAATGACTTCAACAAAGGCTAATTGGAGTCAGGAGTGCAATTAATGAAATGACACTGGAGGTGAAGGATTGAGTTACTTTGACTTATAAAAAAAATACTCAACACTGAAAGAATAATTGGAAGTGGTGAACAGTCATGGCTGCCATGGCATGACACAGCCGAGGAAGCTGAAGCTCTCCAAAAATAAAACAGCACAGTGATATGCTAAAGTGCACTGGATACCATCAGCCCAACAATGACACATGGTGGAGGGAGTATCATGATTAGGGGCTGCTTTGATTGATTGTCATAATGGGGAAAAAACGAAATGAGGACTAAAATGAATTCCCAAGAATATCAAGGTGTCCTGCAGTGTCTGTTCACTAGCTAAAGCTCAGCAGAAGCTGGTCGAGTCAATCAGACAATAACCCTAAATATCAAACTCAGAAAAACAACTGGCCAGTCAAACAGGCAGCCTGTTCTGTTTCATTACCCTGCTCTTATCATGATCTACGTAGTCCCATTAATTCAAGTTCTCCACACTTTACGCTCTAGAATTTAAAAAATGGTGATAAGATGCAAAAAATAGTTAATAACACATCAAATAATTTATATATCCAGATCAATATGACACATTAAACATAGTCTACCTACTGGAATAATCAAAAGTCTAGGAGACTTCAAGGTTGAAAACTACACTACATGCAACTTAGGATGTCTTAGGATAAACACTGTTTCAGGACCTACATTCAGAGGCTACTGATACTTATGACCCCAGACATGTCCGTCTGCTCTGACCAGCTAATGCTCTTATGCCATGTACACGGTGTTCATCGATTGGGTCTCCGTCTCAGAGGTGTAGGACAAGTGTAGCCAGTTACAGAGTACAAGTCACATTTGTAGAGAACAAAGGATGACACAGAGCAAAAGTACGTCAAGAGAGGCAAAGCATCGCTTCCATCAAACGCCGTTTCCCTCTGGCACACTGCACTGAAGCCCCAATCCTGTTCCGAAATCTTAATTTCAGGACTGGGCTGCATGAGCGTCACAAGAAACGCTTGAACTCTGAAGTGATTATGCACATTTCAAGAGATTTGAAGTAGCAAAATGGATAAAGAGAGACAGAGACAGACAGAAAGAGAGAGGGAAATAGAGAGAGAGGGATTACTGCACGTTACATCACTTTCTGTCTCGTGGAAATGCAGCTTTATTTGTTGCTGCTTTACTCTCATCAGATCTTATTTCCAAATTTGTCTCTACAGTTTGTGGGCTGGTAAAGAAAAGTGGAGCCTTCTGTGTGTGTGTGCGTGCGTGTGTGTGCGTGCGTGTGTGCGTGCGTGTGCGGGGGGTGTGTGTGTGCGTGTGCATATGTGTGCGTGTGTGTATGTGTGTGTATGTGTGTGTGTGCGCGTGTGTCTGTGTGTGCGTGTGTATGTGTGTGTGTGTAAGTACGCATGTGTGTGTGCGTGTGCATGTGTGTGCGTGCGTGTGTGTATGTCTGTGTGCGTGTGCATGTGTGTGCGTGCGTGTCTGTGTGTGTGTGTGTGGGTGTGTGTGTGCATGTGTGCATCTGTGTGTGTGCGTGTGTGTCTGTGTGTGTGTGCGGGGGGTGTGTGTGTGCGTGTGCATGTGTGTGCGTGCGTGTGTGTGTGTATGTGTGTGTGTGTGTAAGTACACGTGTGTGTCTGTGTGCGTGTGCATGTGTGTGCATGCGTGTGTGTCTGTGTGTGTGTGTGGGTGTGTGTGTGCATGTGTGCATGTGTGCATCTGTGTGTGTGTGTGCGCTTGTATGTGTGTGTCTGTGTGTGCATGTGTGTGTGTGTGTGTGTGTGTGCGTGTATGTGTGCGTGCGTGTGTGTGTGTATGTGTGTGTGTCTGTGTGCGTGTGTGTGTGGGTATAAGACATAAGATATATATAAAGTATATGCTATAAAGTACTGTATAGAAAGTATAAGTATGCTCCTACAATAAATCCCATCATCAAAAACAGTGACACTTTATTGCTACTGCTATTAGTATTGTATTGTAAAATAAATATATTAAAATTAATTTCAGATGAACACAGAAAATCTAAACTCTCCAGTCCATTTCAATTCATCCTAAATCAGTTTCATTCTAAAACACTGCAAATAACTCTACATTCATTCTGCAACAATTGACATTCGTTTGGAAGCACTACGAATATATACAAATATGAATAGAGAACATTTAATTCCATCCAGGTATTTAGAAATTCTGTATACACTGTGGAACATTGTAAATAGAGAGAATGTGAAATTCATCCCAGTACTTTAAACTCAGTACATTTAAAGTAGAATATGGACCGGAGACCAGAGTGATTCCTGCATTCAAGATCCAGGCTTCAGTACCAGCGACTGTTTTATAATTCCAGAAAACTGTAAAATCCAAGGTGCACTCCATCCCACAAGGTCCCTAGCAAGTCCTGCCGTATTCCATATATGCTTAAACATGGAGCTAAAGCTAATGAATACCTCGATTTTGAATGTCCTAGTGTGTCATAATCAAACACACTTCCTTCAAGAGACATGCAGTGGCTGATGGGTAACCTTTTCTCCAAAGTCCTACAAGGCGCAGTAGACAGATCACCTGAATACCCTGTGCAGGCAGACTGAAAACACCTTCTACATTTATTTCCATTTATTCTGGAATACCTCAGGTAGAGAAATCCGATTCCAGAACACGGTCTAACCTTAGACTCCAAATGCTGCAAATTAACTTTAAATGAATTTCCAAAACACGGAAAGTTTAAGGACATCCTGGAACGCTGTGAACAGAGAAAAATGAATAGAATCTGAGAACCTGAACAGAATTTAAATCAAGTCCAGAACCCTATGAGTTCAGTCATTTAAACTGATTACAGAGCTCGGAGAATAAAGCAGTGCCCACTGAACTAGGGTGCACTGTGACAGGAGTACATGTACAATCTGGAACACAGAAACACTTTAGTGCATTTTAGTTCATCACAGAACATTATAATTCAGAAATACTTCAACAAAAACAGTGTAGTGTGTGCAGGGCACTCACCATAGTCCGTGTTTTCTGGTTCCCAGCAGTTTGATGGCCAAAAGTATGGCGTCTATGGAAAAATGAAAGAACGTACAACCAGTTATCAATACTAATTTCCATTTTATCTATTTACTTATTTCTTGTGTCTCCATTTCTCTTTATTTTGATATAGGAGTAGGGCTGGCCAATATGATGCCATTTTATCATTATCACGATAAATGATGTCATAATACACTTTCCTGTGTGTATGGTGAATATTGTCCATACATACATTATTAGTCATGTTTAACTGGATTTAGCGTAGCTCACTCAGAATGCAAATGATTGCAGTAGATTTATTATTATTATTATTATTATTATTATTCAAGGATTCAAGGAGACTTTATTGTCATTCGCATCACATGTGGTACATGGCGTGGAACGAAATTGTGGTACCCAAGGACCCAGTTTCACCCAGACAGCAATACTTAAATAAATAAAATATATATAAATATATAAACATATATAAAAAAATATAGAGAGAAAGAGCAGCAGGAAATTGAAAAGGTAGCAGCAGAGTGTATATAAAGTGACTGAGTGTCCTCAAAGTGTCGGTGCAGTGGTTTCGACTAAGTGGCGTTTAGAAGTCTTACAGCTTCCGGAATGAAGCTGTTCCTCAGTCTGTTCGTTTTACACTTAACGCTCCGCAGCCTCCTGCCTGAGGGGGGCGGTATTATTATTATTATTGCTGTTATAGTATTTTTATATGTGGCACTGCAGATTCTGTTTTCCTGTTACAAGGTATTGATTCTCAGAAACCATAAAAAATCTCCAAAACTATTGTGATAATGTTATTACCCATTCCTATTTTAGAAATGTGTTCTTTTTTAGAAAACTACACTCAAACCTACCTAGATCTGTAAAGGTGTACATGCCTCAGATTACTTCATCATACATTTTATTGAAAAAACAAATAAACAAAAAAATTACAGGTTGGGAGAATTGTAGTTAAACCTGCAAACTCATAACTGGAAAAACAAGTGCAAAGAAGATCGCAGATATACATCTCATGGCGCAGAATGTAAATCAAACGGACATGTCATTGATTATGTAAGTGTAATTACATACATACGCACCTAAAATATCTGCAACATGAAGAAAATGTATAGTAACATGTCAATGACAAAAGTATCCAGACAGGCCTTTTGGATTCAGGTGCACTCCTTTAGGGGTCCCCACGGTCGATACAGATTTGTTTAACTGCGTGGACAGACTAATCTACATAGAAAAGCACCGACCAATACAGTGGGACCACCAGCGTCAGAGTCTAGAGGGTATAAAGCACCCCAGCATTGTAGAACTGTATTCTCTGGACTGATGGGAGCTCCATCTAGTACCATCCCGATTCCGATTATCCAACATCATTATCTGACCCCACTAATACTGTTGTAGATGAATGCAATCCATCCTCACAGCAATGTTCCAATGTAACGTAAAACCTTCCCAAATGTGTAGAGGCTGGTGCTACATCAAACTCCTTATTAAAGCAAACTCCTTATTAGTAGCCTTGATTTCAGAATAAGCACTGAATGAGCAGGTGTCCACAGGTGTTTGACCTACAGTGCACATCTAAGGATTAAATCAAAGTTTCTGAGATTTAAATGCTGGTGGTTAAAGGTTAAATGCTGAGTGCATTGCTGTTTTAGCAGAGAGCTTTCCTAGAAACACTGATAATGACCCCGGTCACCAATAATCCCAAATGTCCTTCTCATAAACTAAATGGAATTAATCATATTAATAGAGCACATGGGCTGCAAGTTCTAATCTCAGCTGAATGGGATGGGCTCTGCCAAAAAATGAATGAAAATGCATCCATTCACAGAGGTGTGCTATAGAGGTATGTGATGATCACATCAATCATCAGCAAAGTCAGAGCCAGAAAAATGTCCATGTTAAATGTCCCATGTTCTCCTTTTGTCCTGCTCTTTATTTTCATTAAGTCCACTACATTTGTTACCATGTTTCAAACTGATATACTACATGTAAATGACCTTTGTTCTGATTGGCTGTCCAGCATTGTGTCTAAAAGAACTTCATAGCAGACATTTCTTTGAGTGTAGTTCTATTGCACAACCAGGGTAGTAAATGGTACTTTAACAGTATTTACACACGACATGAAACTTAGAACTTCAAAGAGAGTAACCTTTCCATTATACTGGCCCTTTCATTAAACAGCTACAAGAAAGCATTATAGACTTCATGCCATACACTGGATGCCATTTATAAACAGTTACTTATCAAATCAAATCAAACCAAATCATATCAAATCAAATCAAATCACTTGTTGTCACATCACATTTTCACAGGTGTGAAGGTGAGTGAAAAACTTAGGTGCATAGTCCCTTACAGTACTTCAATACAAACATAGACAATAAATATATACAGTACTCAGCACTAAAATCTCTGTATATACTAATTTACAGTTATGAATAAAAGTTATGAATAAAAACTATGATATATGTGTACATTATGGAAGATATACAGTGTGGATGTAAGATAACAGTAGGTCAGTCTATGTGCAAGTGTAAATATGCTAATGTAAAGTGCAGAGTGATGATTGTCCATGGAGATCATCATTTAGATGGTACTTATTTTTTTATTTGTATTCAATTCAATTCAACCTTGCCACTGTGCTAATACGGGGTATACTATATAAAGAAACTCTATTAGGCTACTTCACTAATTCAACTAAAAATAGACAATTGAGTACGTAATAGTGCAAAGACAAAAAGACACAGACCCAATACGAGTGTAAAGAGTAAAACAGAGAAGAAACTGCGTCAGAATGTTCCTGAGGTGCATCCTCCGGTTAGCATAGCAAAGGAGCAAAATACAGCATACAGTTAAGTGTACATAATGGAAAGCACACAGGTACAAGGTATACAGTGCTATTAGCAGCTCTGTGTGACCAATGGATGATCCAGGTTTTCCAAAGTGCACTGTACTGGTAATATTCTGTTTACAGCTGAAAACATGCTGTTTTGAGCATTTAAATATTAAGAAGACAAATTATGGGTCCTAGTGGGTTTGTTTCAGAGTGTGTATGTGCACTAAGACTCACCACTAGGCCTGTGCCTGTTACACCGTTCTCTTACCTGGGTAGCCATGTGGAAAAACACCTTGGTAAACAGCTATAGCCAGTTTAAGGGGCCAGCTACTTTTTACTCTCTTTACGTTGACTTTTCATCTAGTAATTTCATGACCATCTCTTTATACTGATGCACCCATGGCAGTAAACTCGGCTCAGTAAAACTTGTCTTGTAAAATGCTCTTTAATTTGAATGTGCCTGGAATTAATATGATAAGAAAGAATTAGATTCCAGCCCAGAAGTTGGTGGCCCCTCGTTTAAACGGCCTGTTTAGGCTGATGGTGATGTGTAAAGGTCACCAGAGACCTGAAGCTGTTTTGTCCATTGTCTGAAAGCTGATGCTCTGGTGTGGGAACATCCTGAAATGTACACTGTACACTCTAGCATGGCAGTGCCACTGGTGCTGAAGGAAAGGCCCTGACGAGGATGGTATAAACTGCCCACAGTAAATCATCACAGTGGTCCTCCCACCCATACAGGACATATAAACAAAAAAAAAAAAAGAGGAGATGTCTGAGGAAAGCAGTCAGCATATCCTCTGAACTCACATACTGCAGTCATCCCATTACATCCTCCCGCCACCCGGAAAGAGGTCCTGGAACATCACCAGATTCAGGAACAGTTTTTACTCAAGAGCCTTCAAACTAGTCATACCTGCACCACCTACCACTACAACACTACAGACTGCTGCTGATCAAGTCCTGATGACTCAGTCCATACACACCTGTCCCCACTGGCTCATGGGTCTAATCACTTGCACTTTAACTGGAACCTCTTAAACATCTCTATCACTTGAACATCTCTACTGTGGCTAAACTGAACACTGTGCTGCTATTCTCACTACCAATGCTGGGCACCTTTGAAAATACATCTGCTGTTTACAGCCACTACTTTATTTGCACACCTGGCTAACTCAACATGCTGGATAGTTCCATTATACACACTAAACGCTTAAACCGTATTTCACTTTCTACTACATTAAAGCCAACTGCTGGTTTCCATAGACAGACAGACAAACAGACATATATACACACACCTATATAGGTATAAAGGTAATTTTGTAGAAACAAGTGTACGCTAACACTCCCTCTTTATAGCCACTCCCCCTATAGCCAGTCCCCCAAAAACACATGAATGCGGACGTCATGCCAGAGAGCATTAGAGAGAGGTGCACTGTTTAAAGCCAGTATAAACTAAAGGAAGATAAACCCTGTAACGTGGGACATTTCATCCAGAAACTCAAGAGTTCCAGATCTGGACCATGCTTTGCTTTATTTCTAAACTCCCCAAAGATCACAGAAAAACAACAACAGGTGCACTCACTGCTGGCACCCCCAAACCACTCCCCTCCCCCGACCGGGCTAGATGCAGAACCCAAAACCCACCTGCATTAAAGTCCTTGTAAAAGTGAGGCTGGTACAGTGAGATATTTATTTTCTTTTGAGACTGAACTACTTACAGCGCATCACAGTGCCACCACAATACCATCAAACAGTACAGCGCCAGTCTACAGGATAAACACAGCTAGCTTGTTTACACTTAAAGCTTAGCATACAACAGACTCCACACAAGTGCAGAGAATGTGCACATGAGCTGGTCGCAGGGCAGGTAGACTGGCAGGCAGGTAGGCGTTTCGATCTTAATGAAATGACTGGATTGGGTTTTTACAGTCCTGTGCCTCCACACCGTGTTTTTATTTTCCTGGTGTAGAGCCATATCATGTCAGCAGAATTCACTCTGCCAGTGACAGCAACGGAGCCACTGGAGCCAACGTTCTGGATGCTGCTCTGGAAAAGCAGTCAATGCCATGTTATCCTCTTGGTGTCTGTGCTCATGTACTCCCCCACAGGTAGAGAACCCAGTGAAGGACGACTCATTTAACCAAATCACATACCTCTGTGGTCCTGTGGCTGTTTTTCGCGCTCTAAAATGGTCATACGTCTCTGTAACTCACTGCCCTGCAGCCCTCAGACAATATCTCTCTTAATGTAGCTGTGGATGGACTGTTCTTGCTGACACAGTCTGATCACGTTCTGCATCGACAGCCAGCCCTAATTACTGACGTCTGGTCTATAGATCTAAAAGCAGATGACACTGTAGTCGCTGTTCTTATGGAAACATTAGCCAGTTAAGCAGTCTTTATGACTGAAGCTCCTGCCATCTGATCTGAAGCCAGGGTCAGCTGGTCCTGCTCAGCATATTTCAACGTGCCATAGAACATGGAGGAATGTTAATTGCTTAGTCATGCATACT
>JAMWET010007442.1:10000-15000 GCA_024036415.1 Prochilodus magdalenae | reverse complement strand
GTGTTCACGGTAACTCAGTAAGTGTAAGGGTGTTGGTGTACTGTAAGTAGTGTGTTGGTGTACGGTAAACTCAGTACGTGTAATGAGCGTTAGTTACTGTAAGTAGTGTGTTGGTGTACGGTAACTCAGTAAGTGTAATGTGTTAGTGTGCTGTAAGTAGTGTGTTGGTGTACGGTAACTCAGAAAGTGTAATGTGTTAGTGTACTGTAAGTAGCGTGTTGGTGTACGGTAACTCAGAAAGTGTAATGTGTTAGTGTACTGTAAGTAGCGTGTTGGTGTACGGTAACTCAGTAAGTGTAATGTGTTAGTGTACTGTAAGTAGCGTGTTGTTGGGTACGGTAACTCAGTAAGTTGTAATGTGTTAGTGTGCTACTGTAAGTAGTGTGTTGGTGTACAGTAACTCAGTAAGTGTAATGTGTTAGTTGCACTGTTAAGTAGTTGTGTTGGTGTACAGTAACTCAGTAAGTGTAATGGTGTTAGTGCACTGTAAGTAGTGTGTTGGTGTACAGTAAACTCAGTAGGTGTAATGTATGGTTTAGGCACTGTAAGTAAGCTGATGAAGAGTCCTGTTCCAGAAAATGATAAAAGGGACATCACAGCCATGGTAAATCATTCTATCTGGTACTCTCCATACGTAAGTACATGTGAAGGTAAGTAATTTTTTAGTGGATGAGTGTTTTACCTTGGGGATATCTACCTGAACTCAACTACATGGTTGGGTTTTATGGTCCCACTACTGTTTTGTCGTTGTCTGGCCTAAATCCCCCCTTGCGAGTTACTGTCAAATCCAGCACTGACAGAAACGCAGTTAAAACAATGAAACCCCAGTGTGTCACCTGTGATGGTCATTCCTGAATGTTTTTTATGACATTGACCCCTCTGTTAAGCATACCACAGCAAGGGAACATGACAAACACAGTAACCATGGGCAAACTGGCTAACTCATGAAACGCAGCAGCAGAGGGACCGCCATCACGTCTAACCCGCGAGACCAAAACACCAAAACAAAAAACAAATAGAAACACCATGCACTCTTTCGGCCCCTGTGGACTTGGAGCGTGTCCGGGAGCCTCCAGGGAGCTCGAAGGGGGGAGACAGTTGCCCCCAGGTCGCTAGAGACCTCATTCCCCTGCTGTGCCTCTCATTCTGTCAATCATAAGTCAGAGCTCTTCATTGCCTTTGTACACTAAGCAAAGTGTCGACCCATTACATTATTGCATGTCGTCTCAACCACAAACACAACACGTACTTCTACGTAACATGCCAGTTCATAGGCCCTACGTGTGATTCTTCTGAACGTCTGGGTTTCTAGAACAAGGCACTGTAGCCAACGACACGAGAAACCCTTAACTAAACAGCAGTGATACTGACATGGTGCTGGTGTGAGTGGATCAACAGTGTTTGACCTCAGTGTCACTGCTGGACTGAATCGTCTCACCAACCAAAACAAGCCAACAGCATTCCTGTGGGAGGCATCTGTTGAACATTGATAAACCGACCAGAGGATGACCAACACCAAAACTGTGCAGCAGCAGATGAGCTTATCATGGGTGTGTGAGTGGACACCGGCGTTTAAACACTCCCTGCAGACCTGCTTAATAATGATCCTCATCACCCACATAATACCTTCTCTGTGGTGGTCCTGTAGGGGTCCGGACTATTGAAGAACAGGGTAATAAAGTATACAGAGACACAGATAAACTACAGTCTGTGATTGTAAAACTATGACCTATATGGTAAAAAGTTGGTGTAAAATTGGTGTAGAAATGAAGTGGCTGCTTATTGTATATTATGTCATCATTATCAATACCAATCAATATGTATTTGTATAGTGATGTCATTAAAATTTTCACACATGGTAAACGGCAGCTGTTGTGTTTAGACGATGCATAAAGGTAAAAATTGACAAGAATGTAGATTCTTTATTTAAACTGCAACAATATTAAAATCTACAAAGGTTCTATGGTAATTTACAAGTTAGTCATGCAGGTGGTGGTGCTCTGCCGGCTGTGACAGGGGAGCAGTTAGGGCCACTGGGTTATAGGGTTTGTGATGCTCACTGGGTCCCGTCATAGCTTGGTTGAAACACAATACACTTAGAGTTTTTGTTGACAGACATACTTTGATACAAACATCCACTCTGGTAATCTCGCTTTTATATAAGCACAGCTTTTGGCCATACTAAGTAACGAAACTCCAGAAAAGAAAGAAACAAACAAACAATAAATTAATGAATGAATGAAAAATAAATAAATAAATAAATAAATAAATGTCAGTGTTAGTAATGATATTTTCAACACAATCATGTTATATCAGGCCTTGTCATTATTATTTTCTACTCATGTCATAGCTAGTTCTAGTTAGTTAGCTAGTTTAGCTACATCCCCGACAATAAAAGATTGGTATCCAGGACAGTAATGTGGGTCAGGGGCATTGGATTAACAGTCAGGGGGGGGACACACCCCTTTAAAGAGTCATTATCTATACAGGCATTCACAGAACACATGTCTGCCAATCAGGCTGTGAGTCTGGACGTACCTGGGGTATTATTAATAACCTGTCACTCATTAAGGCCAATTTAAAATCCGCAATACCTTAGTGTCTGTAAGTTCAATAAAACACTACTGTAATGCAGTAAGAGAGTTCTAGTTCTAATTAAATCTCATAGCAAAATGAAAACGGCTTTACATGTTTTTCTTTCTCTGCATAATTTTATTTATTGCCACTTCTGATGACCCAGTGCACCTCAAAGATTCATGGTGTACCTGTTCTAAAGTACCTGATTCAGCTAGCAAGCCAAGATCAGAGCTCCGAATTGCGGGAGAAGATATGTCTGTAGCTGACACTTGGTACAATGCCATGTGTCAGCTGGAGTGTAATGCATGTGCTCTCTGGACTCTGGAGAAGTGGAAACATGTTCCCTGGCAATCTGATTGATGGATCCGGATATGCAATGCCAATAGTAAAGTTTGGTGGAGGATGGATAATGGATCAGGGTCTTTATGAGGCCTCTTACTACCAGCTAAGGCTAATGTTAATGACATTTTAGAAAGACATTGCCTCCAACTTTGCAGCAACAGTTTGGGGAAGGCTGGCACGTTGTCTCTTTGCAGCCATTCTACAGCAGTGCAGGCAAGCCTTGTGGTTATCAAAAACGATTTCACACCTGACACTCCTGTTCTATTTCTCCACTGCATGTCACTTGACCTTCTGAACTACAAGGTCATTAAGGAGTCTAACGAACATATGACTGTTGTTAAATCCACGTTAATAGCATGTAACACTTCTGTGCATGAAAGTCTACTATTATTATAGACACTGTGACACAAAAACACCAGCTACTCCAAACGCACTCTACTCCTGCCAAAGCAACTCAACTCCCACCTTGCTGGCTGGCGTAGCATATTCTGACAAGGTGGCCAGTCTGAAGTGATTAGAGGGCACAACACCTTAACAGCCTCTGTATTCAGTAATGCCAGTGACATTTGGAGGAAAATGTGGGACAATGTAGGGTGACAGGGTGCAATGGTAGCACTATTGAAGATTCCCATTCATATTCTGTTATAGAGAACTCCAGCCTACAAGCAGAGCCGGTGCTCTGTTTATCAGTAAGGCCGGTTGGTGTAGCCGGTTGGTGTAGCTCAGCAGATAACACCACTACCCACTAGGGAGCCATTACTACATGTGGGCGACTGGGGTTCGAATCCCAGTCTCGGTGACTATGCTGTGCTACACCAATAAGGGTCCTTGGGCAAGACTCCAAACACTACGTTGGGGGCAGTCGTGGGCTGGAGGTTAAGGAACCAGCCTTGTGAGCGGAGGGTCGCCGGTTCAATTCCCTTAGCCTACAGTAACGACTGAGGTGCCCTTGAGCAAGGCATCTAACCCCTAACTGCTCCCCGGGCGCCCTGGAAAGGGCTGCTCACTGCTCCGGGTAAGTGTGCTCGCTGCCCCCTAGTGTGTCCACTAGTGAGTGTGTTTGTGGTGTTTCACTTCATGGATGGGTTAAATGTGGAGACTAAATTTCCCCACTGTGGGACTAATAAGGGATTTAAATTTACCTGTAATATAATTAACCTTGTAAGTCGCTCTGGATAAGAGCGTCAACTAAATGCCGTAAATGTAAGGCCTGGTCACTTCAGGTCTCAAAGATGCAGGGATGGGTCAGTATTGGGTTTTGATATCAGGCCTTGTCAGGCATCTAAAATAGAAAGAATAAATAGAAAGACAGACTGACTGCCAAAAGCCCAGAGAGACACAGGAGTATGGAGTACAGACTAGGGCCCAAACAGTTGGCCCATGATGTTGGTAGATATTAATGACTCACTGTATGCTAACTCTTAGCATAAGAAGAACAGTAGTAAGCTACTCTAAAGAAGTTTAAGTGTGTAACTGAGGGCTGACCATCACTGAGGTATATCAATTTAAATATAAATTGTATACGATATTAAATTATTATCTGGACTAACTATTACTGATGTAATTAATCGAGTTTTTTAGCCCCATAAATCTGGTATCAGGCCCTAAAACTCTATTCGTTCGATGGCCCAAGCAACAACACGGGAGGTGCATGGAGGATCTCTAGAGTGATGGAGCATGTTAAATCAGAGGTTAAGGGGACTGAAGTTTATTGATGAGGACCACTCACATGCAGTGATATTGGACGGAGGCTCATTAACACACAGTCCCAGTCCTCATTCATTATATGTGAGCGAGTGGCAAGGAGAGAGGATGATGAGAAAGGAGAACACATGAAGCGGGTAACCATTGCCCTTTCAATCTCTCCTCGTCTGTCCCTGCTCCGTCCTCTTCTCATTCTCTCTCTCTCCTCACTAAGACACTGATATGTGGGTCCCTGGCCTCTCTACTGCCTTTTTCCTCTGCCTTCGTATTGTTGTAATATATAAATGAAATTGCAATTTATAGAAATCATTAAGTCCAACACTTCTGTCAGAGCCGACATCGTAATGGAGGCATATGAGATGTGCTGTGAGAATCGT
>JAMWET010007442.1:0-7500 GCA_024036415.1 Prochilodus magdalenae | reverse complement strand
GCTGCTGAAGCACTTCGAAGGTGTCTTGACTCAAGATTGTAAGGGAATTAGGCTCCGAGGGGCTTGCATTAGGCTCGGGTAACCACTACATTCTAGTAATGTGTCAGCTCAATAAACATTGTTTTCATATCATGTCTAACTGTATCAATCAATTTATTGAATCCTATGTAACCTCATTTATCTTCCTTGCCCAGTAGCAACTGCAATCCCACAATTCATTTCTGTGTTGCAGCTGTTCTTCTTGACGATGAGTGTATGTTATCATGTAATGCAGGTCATCAGCACCCTATTTAGGTACACTTGAAGACTTACTGAGCTGCTTGACCCAGGAATACATCAGCTAAAGTTATAGGATGTATACTTTGATATGCACGGGTAATACAGAGAGATGCAGCAGGCGATGTGATATGAATATAGAGACAAAGAGAAAGGGAACTAAAGGGAGAAATACACTCACACCGCCCCTCATTAAACCTGAGGACTTTCAAGTCAGAGCTGAACAGCTTGAGTGTTTTCTCCTCTCCTCCATACCGTGTGCAGGGTAGACTCAGGGAAAACAGCTATGAAAACAGTAAGTGGTCAACAGGCCTCAACCAAACAAACATAATACAGACTCGCTGGAGCTTCACTTTAGACCATGATCATCAATGTTCAGGTATTTTTTATCATCCACTGCACAATGTCAGAACCTGCAACAAAATCGACAAAACGATTTGTTACCGAGAGGAGACTGGGAAAGCGAGTGGAAACTGCAAGTACCTGCAGTACAACACATACCAGTATATTGCAACTCATCCAAACCGTACAACAAGGACTGCTCACGAATCATGTGTGTCCATGACTCTGACGATACAGCGAGCCATCGTTTATCTGATCTGTGTCCTGTCTGTTTACACGGTCTCCTTTTTAGGAGGCCCACTAGTGGACATGTCTACTAGTGAAACAGTTGCACCAACACGTTGCAACTGAGAAAGGCAACCAACTCAGAAATAGGTTTGGACACTGTGGCGACTGGGGAATGACTCATGTGAGGTAAGCAATGGACTGCCCTCATCGCTTTACCTGACTCCATCAACAGCCCGTTTAAAATTTTTTTTTTTTTTTTGTATTTTTCTTTTGTTTTTTATGTTGCTATTGTGGCACATCCCAGTGAGTCAGTGATATGCGTCCCCATGAGGGTCACCTGTTAGTGTGGCAACTTCCCCACTTGGCAGACGGATACAAAAGTGCAGACAACGACATGCCCGCTATGACCTGTCACCACGACTGGGCCTTAACACCGACAATCACCGATCACCACTAAATAGCTGCAGTGGTTGCCGTGCCAAGACTGTCATGGAGTTGACTTAGAATGGCAGCGGGTCATTCATTTCACTGACGAGTTCCTCGCTTTAGTCCTTGGTGGGACCGACTCAATGAGTCGAGGGTTGGAGGCACCGTGGTCCAGCACAAGGATTAACAATATGTTTGTCCAACGAAGCATGATCCAGAAGGCCTGGTGTCACTTCAAAACCCTCCAACAGCTCCACCCCTACCCGCACCATCTGCAGAAACTTGTGTGAGGAATGGTCAATGCTGCATGGGATGGAGTTATCACAGGACACCATTAGGAACCTCTACATCTCCATGCGAGATGCCTGCATTGTTGCGGACTGATCGTGTGTAATTTTTGCATATCAGTCTAAATGTATCATTCCCTTCCCCAATAGCACTGTAATCTTGGCACTTACTTCTGGGTGGAAGTATTTTTTCACTATTAGTAGTAATTATTTTACTTGTTACTGTAATATAAATAAACACAATACAAAAAAAATCATGACCAGCTACCACAAACATAAGACTGGGGGCATTAGGCAGCAGAAAGGTTTCCATGGCTATTTGTGAAAGGATCTTAACAGTCTAAAAACAACCATCAGATCTTTGGAATATTCCAACATAGATCGTAATAAAATGCTGCATATTGTTCCCAAAAGAGAAATTTTTAGAATGTATCAGCGTCTTGCTGCTTCCTCAGCTATCACATCTGCTTTGTGTGGCATTTTTCCTAAGAGTTTTTTAAAACTGTGTTTTGTCTCTGCAAGAAAGCTCTTCCTCCACTCTATTCTTCCAACACTGTGTGCCCTCCAGAGTGGATGGGTTTTTTTCCTTCTCCACGCATTTCCCAGTGCAGCGCCCACAGAATCTCAGTGGGGTTTTAAAACTGCGTCTTTATTTTCACTTAATGCTAAACAACATCTGAAATGGCTTTTATATTTTTCAGCTGCCTGCCAGTTATATAATGTTGCACTGCGGTTACTACATTTGTGTACATACCGTATGTTACATACAGTGTGTAAGTGTGGTGCGTCAGTGTGTATTAAAAAAAGGGCAGCTGAAAAATAATAGGTCATCCTATATCATAATATAGTACTATATAATAGTGGTTGGATCATGAAAACTGAAACACCTATCATGTCATTTAGTGTGGGAGGTCCTCACATGGCGTAAATTGGCTAGCCAGCCTCGTAGCCTCTTTGCGTGGCCAATCTTCTCTTCTTCGATTAATTGCGTGCATTGCACAATAAACAGTAAACCGAAGAGCAGAGGGTGAAGGTTCAGTTTAGCACGGTACGAGCACGACGTTCTGATCATCAAAATACTTACTGCAATGCACAAGTCAGCCATTACTGGGACATACCAGAGCTCTCAAAAGAGGACAAAACTAGGTTTGGTGCATCGGTCTTGCTGGGCGCATCTGTGACCTAAGACAGCAAGTCTTTGTGTGATGTATCCGAGCCACACGGTATTCCGGGGTAATGTCAGCATACTACCAAGAAGGATCGAACCTTCCCCCATCAATCACCTAGTGAATCTGGCCACTATCCTGCAAGAAGAAATGGGCTTAAAAAAAAAAAACCAACCCCCTCCCTCCTGACATGACCACTGTGCACAAAGAGGACTTGTATATGTCCATTCCCAAGGACCAACTGACGGCTGTATTGGCCGCAAAAGGAACGGCCCCTACAAACCATACTAACTAAATGATTTGTGGTCTAAAACCAGGTGTTTTCAGTTTCATTGTCCAACCCCGTACATATATATATACTATATACACATATACATCTGACATCTATACTGTCTTTTAATATATAAAAGAGTAAATTCTCAGTCAGGTAAGTTATGAAACCAAAGTAGTGTCCTCTAGTGTCACTCCGACTCCTACAGGTGCCTGTGATGAATATAGGCCTTAGTTACTACCATTTACCCCTAAAATGTGAATAAATTAATATAAACCTTTGGGGAAATCTTTTGGATAAACATTAATGGAATATATAATGTTAATAACCTAGACATAATACCTCAGTTGAATCTGTGTTGAAGCTGAGTGTGTGTTGTGAGGTCTATGGAAAACTTCAGCATGTATAGACCCTAAAGGTCAAGAGAATTGTTTGTTTTAAAGGTCAGGCTAGAGTCGAGCAGTATTTAGTTTACAAACCTATATTAAACGGCTAAAACACGATCCTAAGAATTCAGGGTGGGGGGCTCATCCGATACGTGTGTGCATGGGGGGCGAGGTTAGGTAGTTTATTGACTTTGGGAGCCCCTTTTTTTGTTTTTTTTTTTACAACGACCTTGACCACCACATTATAGACATGGTTGAGGATTTTGGGGAAGGGAGAGAGGTCAAAACTGTGGGTTGTAGGTCACTGGTATAAACAAAAAGTCTCGGTTCGTTTCCAGAACTATAGCATTGAAAAAACAGACGCCCTATCGAACAAAACTGACAACCGGATAACCACAAGGCATAGCAACTACAGATACACCATGCGGTCTAGTTCTGGTGATTGCTGTATGAGTCGAATGAACTGGCAAATCGTGTTTTAAAAGGTATGAGGCTTTTGTGAGGAACAATCCACTCTGAGATCGGAAACCAAACAGCTAGGGACTAGCAAAATGCATGCAATAATTGAGTTCCCGCCTGTTCGTTATAAGACTCAGAATAGAAGGATTAAAACGAGAAGCAGAGACAGCGAAGAGAGAGAGATAGAGAGGAGAGAGAGAAAGAAAGAATGGGGGCTAATTTTCCTTTTTTTCAGAGCTTTGTATTGCGTTATACAAAGAGCGGATCAGGCACATTTTTTCTGTTTCAGGTAATATGGCACCCAAGCCCAAAAAAACTCTGAAAGCAAGGTGTTCTGAAGCTTGGAAGGAATAATAATGCTTTAGCTCGCAGCCACTAGTTCAAACAAAGTGAGGGCCACTAGCACTTTGGAAACAATCGTCTATGTATGAACAGCAAACCACCGCTGTCTTTGCTGTCACATGACAAGAGTAGAAATGCACCAAGTGCATGAAAACCCATAATATAGAAGAAACCGAGACACCAAGGATGAAAGCCGCAGAAATGGGATCAACACGTGTGTCCCGCAAGCATAAACAACCCACCACCTCAATACAAAGAAATGCAAGCCTCAACCCAATTGAAGGCATTACTTAGCAACTCTGAACGTCATTAAGCTATACAAGTTACATACAATGCATGGAAGTACATGAGGCAGAAACTGGTAGAAAACCACGGGTGGGGTGTGAGATCCAAACAGACCAACACTCGTAGATATCGCAGTACTTTATGTTTTAGAGATACTAGATTTACATTTACCATTTATGGCATTTAGCTGAACGCCTCATTATTCCAGGAGCCGACCATACAAGGGTATTCATAGTACAGGTGGGGCAACTGTAGTGTTGGGAGTCTTAGCCAAGGACTCTTATTGGCTGTTTGTCAGCTCAGCATTAGTCACTCAGACCTGGGATGTTTCAAACCCCAGTCAACCACAGTGTGTGGGTGGGGAGTGGGTGTAATCATGCTGAGCTACAACCACCACTATATCAATATCAGTAGTGATTTTATAAATTAATAGTGTAATGGTAAAACAGATCAGGACATGGATCAGTGCGTGTGTGTGCTTGGATCCACGAACACTATGGAAGCGAGTTAGTGGCATCAGCAGTAGTAGTAGTGTGTCCTTCAGCCCAATTAACTCTTCCACTCCAAACCACTAACACCAGCATGTAGTGGACTGTATGCTATCCACGGGTCATAATTTTGCAGCCTTGGTTCCTCTCGAGGTTTCTTCATCTTCGCTCTGGAAGGAGTTTTTATCTATGCACTGTGCGAGTTGTGGTTTTGCTCACAGGGGGCTTAAACTCCTCCATTCTGTGTACAGTGGCTTTGTGACAACATCTGTGTCAAGTCTAATAATGTCCTTGATGAACAGAGCCTGTATCAAGATACACATCACCATATGTTCACCACTGCATAACCCTAGAACCTTACTACTTACTGTGTTACCTAAAGTACGCGTTCCGCAGATTTTCAATACTTACAACCCGTTAAGTCTGTTTTCCACACCCTGCATGTAACACACTCACTATAAATGAATGGATAGAAAAAAAAAACTACAATAAATAGGCCAGAGATTGTGCAAAGCTTCAATCATTAAAAACACGGTGTCTCTGACATCAGGGCAGAGGATTACAACACCACTGCAATGCATAAATAACTTTGTGAGGGAGCTTTTAGAAGCACTAAGCTCCTCTGGACATCGCTTTTCTCCAACAATTTTATGGACATTTTTTAGAATGGATTCCCTCTTTCACATCGAACCACCTTGAATAACTTTACATATTTAAGGAGGCCTATTACCGACTGTTCCTTTCCTGTTCCTTTACTCTTAAGTGTCTTTTTAATGTTAATGACGAGCCCAAAGTACATCCCAGAGGGAGAAAACCCTCTCCCACACAAAACTCTCAAATGGAATTCCATGCCCTCTTTTCTGTTACAAGGTGACATCATCTCATAACTAACAACCCTGGGAGGAGGTTTGTTTCATGGTCTCATGTTTTTTTTTAGTGTAGCAGTGTCAAGAAGATGCCTCTTGTAAGATTGGCACTAGCAGGTGTTTTACTAGTTGTTCCCTAGAGAGAAGGTTTAGACTACACGACTGGACGGGTGGAGGGTGTCCTGGAGAGGGAAAACTGCTCTGGGGCATTTGACCCAATCAGAACCAAGTGGGTGAGCTGGACCCATCTGAGCACACTGGAGATCATTGGCTTAGACAGAGGGTGAATACAGAATGACAGCATGAGAAAATATACAAGTTTGTATGGGCAAAAATGAAGCATTTAAAAACTATTCTACTACTAATAATAAAGTAATTATTCTGATTATAAGCATAGAATTATAAACATACATTTCCATAGATTGTTCTCCTCAATGTGGAAGGAACTGAAGTGTAATGAATGTAGTATGAATGTAGTGAACATGGGTCATTGCATGGATTCCTTTGTGTGACAGGGTATTTTTTTTTTTTTATTTGATGATATGAAGAATAGAAGGAGCATCTTACACATGGAATAATAGACACTAACTGCAACTTGGGATACTGTATGTAACGCCAACCTCTACAAGCACAGAATTAACAAGCTTTAGATTGAGTTCTGCTAGAAAGACCCCCCCGCCCCCCCCCCCGCCCACCCACAGACCCCCAATGCTACTAAGATCACGAAAATATGCTATTGCTAACGCCATGAATCTCATTCATTAAAATCTGTGGCCGTGTAGAACGAATCCGAGTCTCCTTCAAAGGCCAATCACGGTCTTGGTCTTATTTACAACCTGTGTTTATCGGGACTTCAGCCTCTGTCCCCTGCCCCCGTGATCTGAGGAGGGTCCTGACACACATTGCTATACGAAGTGTGATCCTGCCATATTGGATTAGTGTGATTATTATTATTGTTATTGTTATTATGATTATTATTATTAATTATTTATATTATTAATTATTATTATTATGATATTAATTATTATTGTATGATTAGTTATTATTATTATTATTATGATTATTATTATTATTATTATTACTAAGATATGCTGTAGTCACACCTTATCAAGCAAAGGATTGCAAAATATCAGTTTCACCACATTCAATTTCATCGCATACATCACTTTTTCTACTTTATTCTTTTTGCTTTTTTCTTTTTCTGGTAGAAATGTGGAAATCTTCCAACTAGAGCTTGTTTGACTTTGTCAGGCATGTTCAGTCGGTTAGTCCCTGGAGCCCCTAGTCCAGCAGGAGCTCACCCACCATACAGTTTAAGCTCTCCAAGTGAATCTCCTGATACCAAGGGCATGTTTTCAGACTATACCTTACACTGCTGCATTCACAACCATTCACCAGACACCAGAGCTGTTACCCATTCACTTTTAAAAAAAATTAACTCGTTTAATTATCACTCTATGCATCTCTCTCCCACTCGCCTACCGATACTTTTTCCTGAGAATGTAGTCGTGTGAAGTAGCGCGGTGGATGTAGGAAGATGAGTCTGGCGTGTTTTGTCTTTTGTCTTCCTTTCCTCTCTCCCTCTCCTTCCCCATTTTCTCTGTCTCTCCATTACCCCCTTCTTCTTTCCTCTGCCTCTGAATGCTCGACTGTTTTTCAGAGCACCAGTCCATTCTCC
>JAMWET010007441.1:0-17075 GCA_024036415.1 Prochilodus magdalenae | reverse complement strand
TGATGTGCGTGAAATAGCCATTAATTGTGGCATGATAAGCTGACTAGACATTGGCGCTCTCGTTCACCTCATAGCGGTTCTAAATGTTTCCCATTCACGTTGGCTTAATAGGATGAACCACGATTCTGTGGCCGTGAACATTAACACACACGACACAGAGGAGTGGGGGTCAGTTTGGTTGAGGATTAGGGGGAATCTGATCCTCACGTGAGTTGCAGTCTACTCGATGGAGGGCCACCGATCTGTGCCCAAATATAAGAGAATAAACTAATAGTAACCAGAAGATCGTCATGAATAATAAATGAATCAATTTTAACAAGAGTAGAAAACCTTAACAATTTACAAAGTCACCATTATATGTGTTATATAACTGGTGCTTTCTAGCTTGTGATTTTATTTTATACGCTTATTTCCTTTTCCGTTTCAAATTTTTTCTGGTTTATCACTTTTGAGCTTCCTCGGTTATTGGTCTATACTATATACGCTTCTTACATTATAGTTACTTCATCTTAATACTTGTGTCATCTCCGTTCTCCTGTCACTTGGAGTGTATCTTAATATAATCTGTTTATACAAGTTAATGTTTATTAATTTATTAGATTAGTAAATTCTCATTTAATTTAGTTTAATACATATTATTTATTACACCATATAAATATAATGTAAATGTTATACATTTAATTATTTTATTTTTTTGGATTAATTAAATTAATGAATTTATTTACATTTCTGTTTTTCCTTCTTCTGTTTACCGTTTGATAACCCCTTTTACAAATGTGATATACATCGAGGAGTGCGGTGTTCTTTATTCATGTTTCAGGGTGCTTTCCAGCTTAATCCATATGCTGCACATGCCTACATAGCCGAGAGTGCTTATAACATTTCGGCGTTAGGGTCAGGCTAGTAGCTTAGGCTATGCGTTCGGGAGCCACGTGAAAGACTCGGCGAGAGGCCAACCTAGACCCATGAATCGGGGGGGTGAACCTACTCAGCTGTCGGTCGTACATCTTTCTGTATGAAGATGTCGGTCTGCGTCCAACGAGAGGCAGCTTCTCTGAGTGGTTGTTGCTATGACTCTGAATTTCCAGCAGTGGAAGAGCCCACAGATGAACTAGACCTCCAGAATCCAACAAAATGTTCGTGTGGTACGAACCCTATGGGGTCGATCTACCGTGTATCAGAATAATACGTCAGCCAAACTGCATGAACAGATCTATGCCAGAGCACAAAACCGTAGTATATTGTCCCCATAATCCCCCCCGAAAGAGTAAAAGAATCTTGCACTTTGCATTTTCACACAGCAGGGTCAACTAAGAGTTTCTCCGAGGTCTCCTTGCTTAACCAGTTTCGGCACTGTAAGCACAACAGTTAGTGCACCTGAGTGTTCACAGTGTACTAGCTCGACCTTTTCCACTGAGACTTACACTCGACAGCGGAGTCCAGACAATCGATCTACGGAAATCTGCTGTCGATCAATCCCCCTATGAACTGTTAAGACACTACTTAGACAACGTCATGACAGCATGTGAACAGCTACCCTGTATATCTTACCCATAAACGGGTAAGAGAAAAAACAACAAATAAATAAATAAATGAATTTATATTAATCAATAATTAAGGTAAATACCATTACTTTAAAATTAAAAACTGTTTATTAAGTAACAACAAATATTTAACTACTTAATCTTCTCTATGCTTCTTATTAATTTATTTTTAGATGTAACACATGCATTACTTATTTTTTTACTATTTTTAATTTAGTATTAGTGTTTTATTTAATTATTCGTATTTCTTATTTTACTTAGCAAGCCTGAGTCAGATAGAGACAAGAGCGGTTTCCTGTCGCATGGTTCCAGACGCCTCATGCAGCAGTAGCGGGTGTTTGAGTGCGACTATTAAAAGCAGACATGAGGGTTATCAGAGTGGGTGAATCTGAATGGACTAGCTAAGTGCGAGTGAAAGAAGGGATGAGAAAAAACAACAACTACAGACGGATATGCAGAGCCTTAGCTGCAACATATTGAATTCATACTTGGGGGTTTGGCTTGAGATAGTGTATCTTGAATGGTGTCTGACCGTCGAGGCCCAAGGTACAGTAGAATGGGTCGCACTTTTTCCTCGCCAGTTCTCCCATCCCATTTTTCCTAATAGGAGAAAATTCCGCAAAATATCCCAGATTGCTCATGACGCTCAGGTATGTCCCAAAAGATTCAACCACCCAGCCATTCACCAGCCCTCGCCTTCTCCAGCACCAGCCATCATTCGTATTGTGACTGCTAAACTGACCTACGATCCAATAGAGCCATGTGACACTGGGTAAGACCGTGGGAATTTGTACTCAGGGGCCCATGAGACGGATTTTTGTGTTTCCCATTCCTGTGTCCTTTTCCATTCAGTGAAATTGACCTCTGCCGTGAACTCGCTACGTTCAGGTCTGACCACGGAGCTTTAAGCTCGCACATCAGCAAAGCCTGCACCCCAGTAGCATCACCGGCTACCATGTCAAGGTCACTGAGCTGCTGTCTGGACAACATCCCTCCCTGATGGTAACTGAAGGTCCCCATGTTGGTTTGCTCCTCGCACGTTGACAGGCTGCTACTCACACACGCCCAGCCTCGCTCTCTCAGCTGTACGTGTGAAGGCAACATTTGGAGGCGGAGCGCTTCTAAGCTTCTCATTTGCACTGTTGGCTCATGCTAAGTCTGTGCATTGTCTCCTTTCAGAAAGCACTACTGCTCTGTGGATCTCTGTCTCTCTTTCATTTATTTTATTCACTCTCTCTGCTGCTTCAGAGGCCGAGCTGTCAGCTCTGTGTTTCAGTCCCCCACACACGTTCCCTTTGCTCCTCTGAAGCCTGGCAGTTGCAGACGCCTCGTGCAACGCTAGCGTTGGTGTCCAAAGCGATCTCTTCGCAAACTCTAAACCGCTCTGATGCTCTAAAGGGGGCTAGGCAGGTCCATCCTGCGGCTAGCAATGCAGGAATGTTTACCCCTGGTCTGACCAGGTCTCACCAGCATTGCTAATTTCTTTAGCCTGGCAGATTTCACCTGGCGGCAGCGCCAATTTGAAATTCCAAAGAGGTGCTGCTGGAGGAGCCCTCTTTTCTGCTGCTGTTTGTAGCTTTAGATAAGGCTTGATCCATGCTAGGCCTCAGCTTTCTAATGTGTGCGATGAGTGGATTTATCAAGATTAGCGCAATGTGGAGCAGTGTGGAGCTAGTAAATGGAGGATAATGACTGTTATATTAAATGTAGCTTGTTTTGACCTGATCTGAGACGTAGTGTGTGGAGTCATTGCAGCATTAATGAATCATTTCATAAATATTAAGACCTGTTTGGTTTGGATTACTGTGGAATTGGGACTTCTGGATATCCATTGGATCTAATTGACGTATTGGTGTTCCCAGTGTCTAAGTATTTTTACAGACCTGTACAGCTCGTGTTGGTGTAGCTCAGGGGGGTAACACCACTACTCAGGGTGCCACCTCTATCTAACGTGTGGGAGACTGGGTTCGAATCCCAGTCTGGGTGTGTGACTATGCTGAGCTACACCATAAGAGTCCTATGGGCAAGACTCCTATACACTACTTGGCCTAGACCTGTAATAATGATTAACCTTGTAAGTCGCTCTGGATAAGAGGGTCAGCTAAATGTCACATCATTGTTTACGTAGATCTTGTGCCGACTTATTTGAAATTCTGATTCCGGATTCTGGAATATTGGTTCCAAAACTTTGACCGCTACTGCACCATATAAAACACCTGCATAGAAACGCATGCCTTGAAGTTTGACATAACTAAAAGGATGTCATACCCTTACAAGCAATGAACCACAGCTGGCATTTGATTGGGCATGGACTGGACAAGTTTCTGAATGTGGTGCCAACGTCATTGTTTCGACACTGTTGGCCAGATTTGGATGCTCTTCGTTGCCTGTTGTTCCAGTAGTCCCAGCAGATTCCCCATGAGGATTAAAATCTAGGGACTTTGTCTAGCCTGGTCCAGATGTGTGAATGCTCCAGAATGTAATCATGTCCAATCAGTCACGTGAGAATTTGCATTTGGTGGCACAATCTTTAGTATACAAGCTGACTGACGGCTCGCGAGAGGAAGTTGTGTTCCAACATGAAGGCTCACACCGTAGGCGCCTGTGTGTGTCTCAATTGTCACCAATCACCTCAACCAACTGACTACCATTTCCACCTGTTGTGTCGTCCAACAAGATCATTCACAGAGAGTGAGTATGTCATTCTTGTGTCCATTGCGATCATTTCGAATAAACCTAATACGGACGTCCTTTAAGTATCTGAATATGCAATGTCTACCGGACCGTTATGAGTCTTCCTGTGGTGCTTGGCTGATAACAGAGCCCTCTTAATAATGGTGACGTGATTTTTCCGAGACGCTACTCCCTGACTAGGTTGTGTCCACATGGTGTCACATGATCATGTGTATTGCTCAACCAAGCTGCCTCAGTGGTGCCAAAGCTTCTGTATGGAAGCATACGAGGTGGGTTTACATATGGTGGTTGGGGGGTGTAGCTCAGCGGATAACCGCACTACCCCCTCCAGGGAACCACCAGCACCACATGTGGGAGACTAGGGTTCGATTCCCGGTCTACGGTGTCCTATGCTGTGCTAACAGGCAATAAGATTCCTTGTGTCAGACCTCCTATGACACCACAACTTGGCCATACCTCTGTAGTATTTATTACCCCTTGTCAAGTAAGTCGCTCTGGATAAAGAGCGTCAGCTAAATCGCATCCAATGTAAACAGTAACTATTGGCCAAAAAACCAACCAGGAAGGAGCTGTCTGACCATTGACCAATTACAGACCAGTAAACATAGACCACACTATAGACGTGTTGGTCCCACCCAGTGATGTAGAATCTTTGACAAGAGACAAAATCTTGTCTCATAGGCATGCCTATATGAAAATCTGTACCTCTATGGGTGGACTTTCCTAATAGAAACTCAACTATCCCTATTGGTTTTTGTTCCTGCTAACATTAATATATGGCCCAGTTGTTGGCATCATAGCCATAACGTTTTTACTACTACTCTGTGTGGAAATGTTAAATACTGGAATATGTGGAGGTCTGTTTGCCATACAGTATTAAACCTCCTCAGATCAGGAATTGCTCGGTCCTACCCTCTGTGAAAAATCAATACAGCCAAATCAACGACCCTTATAATTTGCAAATTGTTAAGGCATCAGTCAATTGGTGCAGTACCGAATTAGCTTAGAATTTTAGATTTAGGCTTCCACAGGAGATTTGGCTAGATATAAATAGTCCTGACTTGGCTTTCACTACTAAGCTTTATTAGTGGTACGTGGGTGCACGCTTGGCTTTAATGTGATGGTAAACGACCAATGGGCATCGTTATGTTTATGATAATGTTTGCTCACTTGACTAGAAATGAACAATTTTTGCCAACACCAGTGATTGACTGTTTGCAAATAGATTGTCCGGCGTCGCTCGTATTCATCTTCATTACAGACATTATAATCATTAATGGTTTTATTAACCCCCTCCACGAATTCCACACAGAACGAGTTTCTTATGGACTGTCAAGGCTTCAGTCCGTATATGTCCTATTGCTTTAATGTGATGTGACAAAGATTACATGTTCTATTGTCTTGAAATATACAGGTGTTGGACAATTGAAACTGAAACACCTGGTTTTTAGACTGGGCACAATCATGTATTAGTATAGGTGTAATGGTGCTCTCCTTATTGCAGCCAAACAAGCGGTCAGTTCGTCTTTGGGAACTGACATAAATACTGCGTCCTGCACAGTGGTCCAGAAGGGAGTTTAAGCCATTCTTCTTCTTGCAGGATAGTGGCCAGGTCACTAGGGGACGTGAGTGCTGGGTGAGGTTTCTTACCTTCTTGTATGGGTTACATGCTGGAACATTACCCCTGGATTGCTCGTGGCTCCTTGATACATCACAAAGACTTGCTGCCTGCTTGGTCACAGATCGCCAGCAAGAACGTGCAGTCACGTGTGCAGTTTTGTCACTCTTTTGAACTCTGGCTATGTCACCCTCGCATAATGTTGTGTGGCATTTGCAGTAATTTTGAGGCAAGAAACTGTGCTCTTACCTGCTAACTGAACCTTCACACGTCTGCTCTTACTGGTGCGCAATTAATGAAGATTGGGCCACCAGGCTGGTCCAATTTAGCCATGAGACCTCCCACAGTTTGAAATTCTACATAATGACAGGTTGTTTCTTCGTTTCATTTGTTCAACCCCTGGTACATCACTGCTCAATTTCTATGGAGTGAGCGAAAAGAGCAGAGGAAACAAATCTGCCTGGCTCAAACGATACACTTTTCTATAAAGATTTTTGTAAAAAACGTAAAGGCAACTTTGGAAGTATTGTCCTCACACACACGATTCCATTGGGTCACAAAGACAATGTTTCTCTGGCATCTTTACGAGTAGGACTCATGGAGGGCATCACTGCAGTGTGTGACTGTTGGGCTCGTCACGGCACAGTTGGATAGAGGCCACGATCTTGTCTTGCTGCATACGTCACTTGCGTAGACTGTGCAACTACCCACCGTGAGTGGTCACTTCCTGTTGGGTTGATTCCTTCTGGGTGCAACTATTATACTCTCGTCAACCCTATTCTTTTTGATTTATGTTCGGCAGAATGAATGGCTAGCATTATCAAGCGACTTTAGCCTCTGTACCTGTCTTTCTACTTCACTCTGCTGTGGCTTACACGCCAATTATTCTGTTTCAGAAATCTGAGCTGGAGTGGTGTTTCGGACCTCCCGGGCATTGGGTTTCCTATGCATTCCCACCAATTAGCTTATTACAAAAGACGTTGTCAATAAAGGTCTCCTAACTTTTAAGCTAAGACTAAAGTTTTGGCTTTCCTATTCCTAAGTCCTAAATTATGGTTCCGATTCCCCATAACACTTACAAGGATCAGATTGTAGGAAAGTGTGTGTGCCATAAAGTGGTTTCCAAGATCTTGGGCCTTGCCTCAATCAGAAACCGTTTTGGTGGACTCTGTTGGGGAGGGATAGTTTTTTTGGATGCGCCCATGCTTGGAAACCTTGAAACCCTCAAGGCTTGGCATTTTCAGGTTTTAACCTGTTTTAGTAGAAGTACTAGCTCAATCTACGCTGCATGCAGATGACAGCGCACTCAATTTGAAAACTCGTCTTGGTACACAGCAGTGATGCCAACATGAAGCTTGAGCATGCTAATAAATATGCAGCGCCTGTCGCTAAGAGCTACGTGCTACATATATTGTGGCTTTACTGACAATGAATGGAAGTGATGGCAATCAGCATTGCTATCATGAAGGATGCTGCCAATAAGTAAGAAATCAACACCGAGTTGTTAACCCTGGAGGTGCATATGTTAGTTTTATTTTATTACTTTTTTTATTAACCTTGACTTTGCAGTGGAGTCTTGGTTGAATTGCCTGTTGCTGTATCGAACGGATTGCTATGGCAGCCACATTGGATCAAGTCTTTCTGAGGTGTCCAGTTTTGTACTGGATAGTGAACATTCACTACAGTTTACTTTAAGTAAAACTGGTTTCCAACACAATGCCTTAGTGAAATTAGTAACCGCAACTAGGGTTGACTAGGGTTGCCACCTTTCAGAAATGAAAATAAAGGATGGGGGGGCGTGGTCATGTGTGAGTGACATGTGTTCGAAATCGCGTCACGTATGTGGGCATGGGGTTTGATTTGGTTGTTTGGTGAGAGAGTGTGATCAATCATGTGTGACACGTGTTTATCGGTCATTTACGGTAATACGGAACAAAGCGTGTCCCGTATTTAAGCTGAGTCCAGGGAGGGGGCGGATTGTGATCATTCATGTGTGTGTGACAGACGCGTATATCGGACATATCGGACAGTTATGGAAATACAAAACAAATTTACAGAGATTTACAGAAATACGGAACAAATTTACGGACATTTAAGGAAATACGGAACAAATTTATAGAGATTTCCAGAAATACGGAACAAATTTACGGAGATTTCCAGAAATTACGGGAAACAATTTTTATAGAGATTTTACAGTGCAAATAAACACGGAACCAAATTTATAGAGATTTTTACAGAAATTAACGAACAAATTTTACGGACTATTTATCAGAAATCTGTAACAAAATTTTACAGATTATTGACAGAAATACAGAACAAATTTTCTAGCAGATATTTTGACAGAAATACAGAACAATTTAACGAACATTTAAGGAAATAAACGGAACCAATCACATGGGGCTATTCGTTTCAATACCAAATATAATGCTGGACCGAATTCCCGTATTTTTAAGGGACGGGTGGCAACCCTAACTCACCTGTGGCCCGCATCCTAGAACTGCCAGCCCACGAGGAGACTCACCGACCGTTTTTGCGCAAGTATTCTTGTCTACTTTTTTTAACAGGTTATAGTAGCATCGATGAAGTCATCTTACACTGACGATTTTGAGGCTCGGATGTCCATTCTGATCCGGGCAGTAGCTAAATTGGATTTTCTAAACTCTATACTGTGGTTTGAATCAGAACACTACAAGGTCAGATTAAAAGAGTTTCTGAGGGTTAAAAGGGTTTCTGAGATTTTGGTCTTGCCGCCCTCAATAACTGTTTTGGGTGGACTGTACTGGATGGTAGTTTTGGATCACTCGTACTTGACCTTTATACAAGTACCCAGACATCTGAGTTAGAAACGCTGTTCCGACACATTCCAGTCAAACGCTTTTTACATTAGAGAGGTCACAACTTCAAGCTAAGACTAAGTTTGCTTTCCAAAAGTCTATATTATGGTTTTATTCAAAACACTACAGGGTCATATTAAAGAACAGGACTCCGGTTATCATCAGTAACTCTTCCGGATGGAGTGTACTGAGGGTAGTTTACTAGTACCTTTATCCACTGGACATCTGAGTCCAGAAAATAGGGACATCTGGACAATATGTGGTTTCCCTATTGAAAGTATATACCAAGGTTTGCGGAGATTTGAGACAGAGTGCTATTTACTTTTACTACCAGAACGGGCTTCCGGCACATTCCAGCTAATAGCTTTTTATATTAGAGAGGTCACAACCTAAAACCAAGACTAAGTTGGATTTTCTAAACTCTGTATTATGGTTTAAATCAGAACACTACAAGACCAGATGTAAGAATAGGAGACTGTGCAGGGTTCCTTAGATTTTGGCCTTGTAGCTATCAGCAACTCCTCCAAATAGACTCTACTGATGGGCAGTTTTTGATCACTGATACATGACCTTTATCCAAAGACATCTGAGTACACCTTGTTATTTATGGTTTACCCAGCATGCATTACTCAAACATATCATGCACCCATTGGGAATCCCTTTGATATGAACCAATCTTCACTTCTAGCCTAGCCACTGATCAATTTGAGGTCATCTTACGGTGGGTAAGGGACATTGGGATGAGGTGGCGTAGTCCTCGACAGGTCAGATACAGAGAGTGGGTTTGGCCCTCTGCTCAGTCTGTAGCTTGTGTTTGTCCCCTGTGTTGTTTGCTCCTTGGCCTTGTTCTTATGAACCAGACGCTACACTGTACTCTGCCAGTAAAGTGCTAAGAACCCAACCTATCGGTTCCTCAGTGAGAACCTGCTGTAGGGGTGGTGGCCGCAGGCTCATGGGCGTGGCGAGTAGGGTAGTAAGGTGCATCGATGCCTGGGTTCTCGATTCCCCTGCCAGGCACCAGGCGTCCTTGCATAGGTGGAGTTAGGCATGTCCCTCCGCAGGGCTATTTTGGCGATGCTTCCAGTGGGGGGGCTAGCTTTCCTCCTACAGCAGTCTCTGCAGGTATGCATAGATACCAGGTGAAATTGTAGATGCTAAATTGCCCTCGCTAGTTGTAGATGTGTGCGCTGCCCCTGCAAAGGACTATTAGTGCCTACTGTCCAGGGCGTCCCTGCCTTTCCGGCCCAATGAATGCTGACCCAGAATTGACGCCAGAAGGATGAATCAACTGAGTAAGATGATGACATGGAACAGTAACTTGATGCATAATCGATGTAGATACGTATATGACTAACGTCTGTTTGCTGTGCTTGATTTCCAGATGAAGTCGACGGGAAGTGGACCAGGGGCCTTTTCACAGACAGCTACTGCAAAGTGTGGCAGTGCGCCAGCTTCATCTCCTGAGTCTCCGGCGAGGGTGGCCCACTAAGGAGGTTCAGGGACAGAGTCCTCTGCTGACCTGTCTCTCTGTCTGTCTGTCTATTCCGCCCGTCCATCTCCTCTGTCCATTCATCCATCTGTTGGCCTCTCTGCTCAGTCCGTCCTCCACTCCTGCATCTGTGTCGTGTGTATTTCCTTGTAGTGTGCTGTCATCGCAGAATCGGAGCGTCGCGGTCTTTTTTCCACCCACAGGCCACGCACACGGCCCAGAGAGTCTGGATTTTTGGCCTTAGAGCGAAGCTCAGATAGTTGTTACTCAAGGTCAGTACAAAGTAACACTGTCGCTGGATGTGTGACTGGATGGTTGGGTAATGGTAAGTTCACCATGCTCGCCTCATTTTCGTACCTCTGCTGAATGCACACAGTGGCCCGGCTGTTGGTCAAACTGTCCCTAATGTGCATGAGGTTCCTTGGTATTGGGTAAGCAATGTTTTATCTCAGGCTCTGTAATGTCAAATCTGGTACGGGTGCAGACTTTGGAATACCTGCAGATGCACTGAGCTCTACTACTGTTTTGGTTGGAGATGTAACCCTTTGCTCGACAGCCGCAGGCAGGCCGTCGCCTTAGTGCCCCACTTTATCGTACCATCAATAACCCAACGGGCAGCGACAATACCGGCTCCGATTGCTCTAATATTGGTCTCCCTGCGCATGGCACTCATGACACTGGTCTATTAAAACAGCCCCTGTGTGGGTGTATGGTGTGGGGTGCGTTATAATGCTCACATCATACAGAACTGGCACAAACCACACAAACCAACCTGGGCAGCAGGTTCATACTGTCCGGCCCATGTTGTGGGAGAGAGCTGGTGATCATGACTTGGACTGGGACACACCACCGAAGCGCTGATGAAGGAGTTCGAAGCCCAGGCTGCCGAATCACCGCAACATCCCACTGCACTTGCACCGAAAATGATCAGGGTAACAACAGCCAAGCCGAATACATGGTAGGTCTGGGGTTTTTGGTTGACCTCATATGTTCATAGAAAGATTCAATAGAACCACCTTCTCCACTTGTTTCTCCAGCTCACAGAGAGGACACACCCAGGACGTTTTTCATGTTACATGTTAGAGAGGTGGATGGTAAAAATGGGACTTGGTGTGGGTACTTTGTTGATTATAGATACCGAATGTTTCTTGAGCTTCGCTATGACGGCCGAACTACCATGTCCAGCTGCCCTTCAGTATATGCGGTAGGACACGATGCAAAACAGAGAACGGTGTAAGGGCATCTCGGAATAAAATCAACAGATGCGCGTATGGTGCCGCAAAAGTGCAAAGCAAGCCAAGTGGGGTTGAGAGCGTATCAGAAGCGAAGAAGACCGGGACCGCCAAGCGCACTGAAAACGGTGCTGGTATGGTGTAAAATGGGACTGAGTGTATCTGTGCATTGCCTCTGGTAACCAGACTGCTTAGAAGCGTATCATCAGAGGTTGAAAGGTAGGGCATTGGCCAACAGGCACTAAAATGAAACTGCGGCGCAAAAATACAATGTTGAAGGCATTTTGAAAATTGTTGAAAATCGCTGGTGAGGCCAGTAGATACAGTGCCGAAAACGCTGGGTGAGGTCAGTGTTCAAGGGTTTTAAGCGTCTGGTTAGTTTTTCCACCACAGAAGAAGAAGATTCGCACTAGGCACAACTTCAGAAATGGCGGCAAAGCACAAGGCGAAGCACTGTTAAGATTCCTAGATGACCTTGACGTTATCCGTTCAGTCCATAGAGAGCTCATAGAAAAAACACCGTGTTACGTTGCGGAGCTGTTTGGCAACAACTATTGGCAACACTAATTGCATATTCCTAGAGCTTCAGTCGGACCAACATGAACACCAGCGTGTCCTAGACCACGTGTTGAAATATATAGCTCTGTAATTTCTCTGCACACAGATATTTTTTTATTGATTGTCAGATCCTACGCAGTCAACCTTATCCATACCACGAAATCCCCCACTTGCACAAAAGACACTACAGGAGAATGGGCACTGGCTGTGCCAAGGATAGTAAGTGTATGCGCAGCCCAATAAACGTAGCACTCCAGTGGAGCAGTTGGGGGTTGGGTGATCTGCTGTACAATTGCACTGTGCTTAAGTTGTTCCTGTCACAGTTCAGAGAACTAAAGCTGCAAGCTTCCAGCTGGTTTCTAACCGTCAGCCCATGATTTGCTTTCAGCTGTACCATTACTATGCAAGCCCAACTCAGCAAATAGAAGACCTTGTGAACTTACCTGTTAATAGAGACTCATGGCACTGCACCACAATGCAGCGTCCTTCACTTCGGTGTTTGAGGACGATTCGAACATATTCCGGTGGAGGAAAGGAGAGAGGTGATCAGGTAAACAGCCTAAGCTGAGATGGTAGATGGGTTTTTGTTGATTGTATATGTTCATAGAAGATCAATAGAAACACCTTCTCCACTAATGTCTCCAGCTACACAGGGAGGACACACCCGGAGGATAGTGTTACAGTTGGTGCGTACATGTAAGAGAGCGTGATGGTGTAACTGGGGACTTGGTGTTGGGTACTTTGTTGAATTATAAGAGATACCGCATATGTTCTGTAGAGCTTCGCTGTATTTATCGACGCCGAAACTACCAGTACCAGCTGCCCCTTTACAGGGTATATGTTGGACAGGTCAAACAGAGCCCTCAGAATACAAAACTGTAAACCTGGACTTTGTGTGTTGGGTTCTTTGCTGATTGTTGACTTTGCATGTTCATAGAGCTTCATGTAAATGTCCATGTAAAACTGTTGGAATACTCTATGTGGTTTGAATGAGGCCCTGTGCTGAGATGTATGTGAATTATTGGGTATTGGTGGTGTTTTTTTTAGTATTTTCTATGATCATATTTTAAAGCTTGTTTTTTGTCCGATATATTTTTTTCACTGTAGAAGAAATGAATGGTTCATCATCAACCATTTTTGTACAAGATGTGTGGGTGTGGAGTACGCTCCAAAAAAATATCAGTAACAAAATATCATAAACATGGTAATTCAGGGAACCAAACTTTGGCAAAATCGTGGCAACCCTTTGTAGTGCTTTCTATGTGTGGCCACATAACCTACATATTGATCAACAGGAAGAATGTAAATAAGACTGTGACAAACTTTAGTGTCTGAGGCAGTGCACTGTAAAAAATTTTTGTTTTTAAATGTAAAAAAAATAATTTTAACAGAATATAAACACTACGTAATGTCCTTGTGTTTTTTATAAAGTGGAACTTTGTAAAGTTAGGGGACATGATCTATAAAAATTAATAACACGATTAACTGTTCAATTTTAAGTCTCTATTACAATGTGAGGCGAAAGTGGAACGTTACAAAATTTGTTTATTCAGTATTTTTTTTATTGCAGTGAACAAGAACTAAGGCCCGGCGCTAGCAAGAAGCTAAAAATACAAACTGAGCTTATCCGTACACAAAAAATCAAAGGTCTGTTACGATCAACAGTAGATGACCTGAGAGTTCAGAAAGTTAAGATGGGCCAAATACCAGGGTCAGAGTCGAGTAAAACAGGTGAGGGCCACTAGAGCCGGCAAGGTAGACAAGATGGCAGACTCTGAGACCAGAGGATGAAATGCAAAGCGTATGAGTATCAAAGGGTAGCAGAGAGAGAGGTGCAGTTAGAGAAAGCGAGAGAAACTGAGAAGGAGCGACGGTCTGTAAATCTTTAAGGCCACGGGATTCCTAGTCATTCCCTAGAGATGGGAAAAAAAAAACTGCCGTGATCGGCATTCCGTCCAGGTCAAAGACAGAGACGGGTAGCTAGATCCTCAGAGCATATGCTAACATGTCAGGTGTTGTGGCTAATATTTGCAAAGTTAGGTTTGGTGGGCTAGTTGGCTACAATGCAGACAGGAAGCTGTTACTGACAGCTAGGCGGACTAAAAGTCATGAGTTGACCTTGACGCATATGACTGATTTGGAGGTGTTGGAGTGCACATGTGGGAGCGATGATGCTCACTCGCCGCAAGTCCTGTGCGTGGCTTCTGCGGAGCCCTAGGCAGACCTGTATTCAGGACAGGGGTTAGGACATATATGAAATGAAACACACCTGTCATGTTAGTGTGGGAGGTCTCATGGCTAAATGGACCAGCCTCGGTCGGCCAATCTTCATTAATTGAACATATGCACCAGTAAGAGCAGAGTGTTTTTGAAGGTTCAGTTCAGCAGGTAAGAGCACAAGTTCCTGCGCTCAATAATAATATATAAGACTGCAAAATGCACACCACATATTACAGGTGACAATACCAGAGTTCCAAAAGAGGACAGATTGGTTGGGTGCAGCAACCGTACTTGCTGGACGCATCTGTACCAAGACAGCAAGTCTTTGTGATGTATCAAGAGCCACGGGTAATCCGCGCGTAATGTCGACAGCATACCACAAGGAAGGACGAACCTCCACCAGCATCACGTAGTGACTATAGGCCACGTAATCCTGCAAAGAAAGAAAGGCTTAAACTCTCCTATGACCACAAGATGCAGGGACGCAGTAATTATGTCATTCCCAAGACCACAACTGATGGCTGTATTTGGCCGCAAAAGGAGAGCACCGTTACTACCATACTGAATAAATGAGTTGTGGTCCTAAAACCAGATGTTTCAGTTTCAGTCAACCCCTGTATATATAAAGTATATATATAACATAAGTGATAAGTTTATGTTCCAGTGTGTTATTAACAGTATAAGGTCATGAGGACCATGCGGTCTGCTTAGCTACCTGTCCGAGGCTGTTTTTGTCTGATGTCTATGTAATTGTAGAACAGCTGACGAAGCATTTATAGTGTTCCGTGGACCCAGTAGTATCAGAGATTTAGAGGAGATCAGACATGTCAGAAACCTAGTGTGATGGCACATTTAGCCGTGGTTATATGATGCCCTAGAACCTGGGCTCTACCTGCCACCGCAGGACGCCCGTCAGCCCCCTGACTGTCTTATCTAATTGCTAGGTGTAAATAATAGGGACTAGTTGATGTAGGCCGATCACTGAAAACCCAACACCTTAAAACCTCGTAGGTGTCGTATGGTCTGTACGTGTGTGGGGGTGTCGTTCCTATGATCTGAAATGCGTTACCACAATACAGTAACATGCGAGACTCTGTTGGGCGAGGGATGCCGTGAATTGGCCTGATTGAATATGAAACTAGCGGTAGTTGGAGTCAGGAAGCGAGTTTCGTTTGCTGTAAATAGGTGACAGCCGCTGGGGGGGGGTGGGGGGTGAGCTCGAATGGTAGGCGCCGGTTATGTCGCGCGAGGTTAAAAGATTGATAACTGCTCTGGTTGATGTTGGTGCTACTCTGTCTGTAGGTGAGTGTGGTACATGGCCGGTGTGCAATCGCACTCATTGTGTTGGGGTAATGCGTGCAGGAGGGTGGTAGTGCCTATCAAAACAGTTTCCGCTCGTGTAACTGGAACATGGCGGGTCGTGCGATGCGATGAAGGGGCGGGAGCCAGGATGAGGGAGGAGCTGTTCTCTTAGCACACCCTCCCACACTGCACTCAACAGGAAGGTGAGGACACTTGTTGTCTTTGGAAGCGATGATGGCAATCATCAGAAATGTACCCACAGGACACATGAAGACTTGGTGGGTAGGAGTTGCACACTCGAGCGGGAAGGTGATGTAAGCAGGGTAGGGGGGCCTTATCGCGTTTACCTGATCGAGTGCCCAACAGCCTATGATTGCGGACATCCAGTGACAAGGGGTGGTCCTCCATGGGTCATCCAGTTAGTGCATAGGCACCAATTGGCAGACGGCTGCACCACCAGGACTACATGCACACAGACCACACAGCGGCAGGTCCTTAAACCACGTCACCGTCACCAAAGACGGAGTGGTGTGTGCCTACACTGTGATAGGATGACGCCGAAATGCAGCGGGTCATCTCAGTGACGAGTCGCCGCTTTGTCTCCCATGGAGACGACAACGAAATAGGTGTGTGGAGGCACCGTGGTCAGCCACCAAGTCCAGAACGAACTGGGGACGCGCCCCTTCACCCGGACCGCACCTTCTTCTGAACAGTACAATGGAGGATTATCAAGCTGCATGGGATGGACACACACACAGTCACTCTTGTTCGCCCTCACCCCCTCTCCGTCTAATTTGTTTTTTCTTGAAAGTATAAAGGCCTTCCCTTCTCCTTCGTTTCTGCCTCTCTCTCTCTTTCCTTCTCTCTGTCATTCCCAGAAATCAGCTCCTCCGTCACAGGAAGACGAATAGCGAGACGCGATGGCACTGATTTAAAAGCTGTCCGCTACTCGATTCTCCGAAACGCTGATCTATAGCAGATTCCCACGTCAGCTTAATCAAGCCACCCGTATACCTTAGGATCCTATTAACGAGTCCTGTCCGTAACTCGGGTGCCTGCCGTATCTTAACACGTTCGGTTGTTTTGAGGAAAATCTGCTGGCGGTTTTTAATCAGAGCTCGTCGAGTTGCGCAGCTAAATTATCCCACACCCTGCATACGGCTTCCGGAACACCAAAAGCCAAGGGAGCTTTCCCATCAAACCAGGAGGTGAAGGACTGTCTACGGAGCGATATTTTTGGTACGCAGGATTGCGGAAGTTGGGAGGTTGGAGATAAGTTGAGCGACAGAACAGAAATGTGCAAAGAGCTGCTTTAGCGCTCGGGTTTAGGGTTTATGCTGAGAGCGCAAATACTTTCCCATGGACAATGAGCTTGTTTAATACGGCTTACTTCCAGAAACATCAAAGAGAGAGAGGAGAAAAGAGGGAGAGACGGAGTATGAGAGCCTCGGGTGGAGTTCAAAAGCAGCAGTCCGTCGCTGAATATAAAGATACATAACTGTCATTTTTGAGTGGGATTATGCATTACACTAGAGTGTTTTCACATTATGCATGAAGGCCATATTGGCAACACCTCGGCCTCAA
>JAMWET010007440.1:72500-111727 GCA_024036415.1 Prochilodus magdalenae | reverse complement strand
ACATGACCCAAAACCCCCGTCCCTCTAATTTGTTTCGTACAGCCTATGCACTTTCGTCGTATCCTACACTGTAAAGGGCTCGGTGTAAGACCTCCTGAGAGATAGCCTGGAAAATGCTCACCCCAAAAGTTTGTAAATAATGTTCACCCACAGCGAGCGCGTGTCATGACTACTGTCTTACCGAAAATTAACTGCAGATTTTCTGTGCGTGTAGGTGAGCTTCTGAGTGGTGGATGCATTCTCTTGGGATGTCTATTATGTAGCCCCCAGGGGGCTCTTTTTCGGGAAAGTCAGCTTGGTCTCTCCGAGAGCATTGTTTTTACTGAGGCGCACTTTTGGCCTTTCTAGTCTCGCCATTGACTTAACACTCTTAATAAACCAACCTTGTCCCTCCGGAGTTTACCTACTATAACAGAGCAGCATTGCAAAACGCACCTGAGTCTCATGCATCATAGATCCTTCTCAGACCTTTTCCGGTATTCTAGGTTTGGGTCCGAACTTGTGAATGACTTTGGAGACATGCATACATCGGTCAATCTGTGATACCAGATTCAGAACATGCTCTTTTAAATTATCAGTGCTCATTTTCAGATCATCATTCATCAGCAATATTGGCTTAGAAATGCTTCACAGTGTGATCGGAGGCTAATGATGCCAATATAGAAGAAGCTCTTGGGTCTGGTTACAGTGTGTTGATGAAGCTTATCCACTGGCATGTCGTGCGCCAGCAGTTCATGGGCGATGAATGTGATCATTGAGATCGGAGTCCTACCAGACGCCCTTCAACACTATGTAAGTAACTTTTCTTATTTCACTAAAACTAAAGTTTTACGGCTCTTACACAGAGCGTTGTAGCCTGAAATCACGTGAGCTTTAAAATGTGTTTCGCTCGGAATTGATTTACACAGAAGCCTTTAGATATGGGTGATTTCATTTTTTTCTTATTGTACAACTTTTGACTTTATTTTTTCCTGTGTAACCGGACATTACTGCCATTGTTGGTGACTACAAGTAATCAGTGTCCTTCAACAACTGAGTACTCCCTATATATTCTTTTCCTTAACCTGTATTAACAAGTAAACACATCACATTACATTACATGACCAGTCAACTTTACAATCAAAGATTTCTGACCCTACGTTTAGACTACTTATAATAATGCATTTTTGTATCATTATATCCCAAATTACGGTATGATATAACAGTTATTGAGTCGAGGTAAAAAAAATACCACACATGAGTTTTGTGTTTTACTGGTGTCTCAACCTTTGTAATGATACATCGAGTTTATCATATATTTAAAGATCTTTTTTCTATTCATGAGTAATATATCTTTACAAAACAAGCTAACCATAATTTTTGACGTGTTGTACAAAATTCACGCGGCCTGAGCATCATTAGCACCGAGCAATAACCACCAAACTAGGAATATATTGTTTCATGTGTTATAAATCTGTTGATACGCTAATAACAGTTCAGGATTGGGCTGAGCGTTTTCTATTATCCAAAATAACGATTGAGTCCTCACGGATTTTCCTCACGGCACCCAGCATGAGATTATGGACCCACCACCTCGCCATCCTTTGGTGTGGTGAATAGTTAGGGGGGGAAATCGTACAGGTTAAGTACTATTGCAGCATGTGAGTGTTTTGCATTGGCAACCTGGAACTACTTGTTGCCAATTGGATCTCAGTAGCACAGACAATGTAGTACTAGGATGTGCTTTTGCGTGTATATGTATGCGGTGTGAGCCCTAACTTATTATTCGCAAGTCAAGTAGTCCAGGTACAGCTGTTAAGGGTAGCTGTGATGCTGTGTTTTCCTCTAGATAAAAATGCTGTGTGGGGGGGGTGGGGTGGGGGGGTGGGGGGGGGGTTGGGGGGTGATATAAAGATAGTTAGACTGGAGCTGTACTTAACAGACGTCATGTTGATACATATGCTCTACATCATTGTTTCCCTGAAATCCTTTAGTCTACCTGAGTATTTCATATTCTCAACTATACATCTATTGACGAGTAGCAGGAGGAAATCGTGATTAAAGTTAGGCTGTTTGTGATTCTATTGAAAGAGTCATCTTTTGATTTCCTATAGCGGTTCTTAGTGGACATACATGGGTTTTCTGTGTTTTATTTTTGGACGCACTGTGTGTATTTCAATGAATCTTAGTAACTTTTGGAAATCTGATTCTTCAGGGTTGGTTGGTAGCGCCGTTAACGGTATTAACTGCTATGTTTATGTGGCATTATACAAAAGAAAAAAAATATTTATGTGACTCTTTGTATTGATATTTCAGACTCCGGTCTGACAGGCTCTGATGTCTTGATTCTATCTTACAATAATAAATTTCATTTTGGCCAATATAGTAGAATATTGTGGCGGTATACAAAAGTACTATGCTCTTGCAATGCACTTTAATTACGCAACTTTACCATCGGATATTATGGCTGCATGGATCACATCATGTATTCCACATATTACATCCTGGATCAGAGTCCCTTTAACGAATGATCCAGATATAGAGCTCTGGTTGGGTACTAGACTAATATTAACTTAGCCAAGTACTATGAAAGTGGAAAATGTAACAAACACCTTTAAACAAGAAGTATGTCACATTGCTGTCTTAACCTTGTTAGAAATGCATGCTAGTTTGCCGGCCTTAGTCACTTTTACCTTTACAGTTATGGATATTATTCATAATCATTCGAGTATTTTAAAGATTTATGAATCCATTGTATTTAATATTAGCTGTTTGGTTGACAAAAATAAAAACTAAAATATGCATAAAATTACTCGATTAGAAAAGTTGGCTCGCGAGTATTTAACTATTTGGTCTAGTAGTTTATTTCAGTGAATCAGCATTTATACAAAATCCATCATCCAAATTCAGTATGATTATTCAACTTTTGATGGGATAAAACCCTGTCTAATTGTGCAGAGATTGTACATGCCTCATAAGTACCTGGGGACAAAAAAAAAAAAATATGGCACTGTTTAACTAATACGTGATTACTTTTAACTGATTAGGGTGCATAATACAAATTATGTTGATATCAATCTCAGCAGTTTATGACATATTATAATATCCAGAGAATTGGCAAAGACATTCGGTTGATGGGCTGTGATGCCCAGTTTGGGCAGCATATGTTACTTTTCCTGGATTTTGTGTAAGCACATTATAACAAGCATTGATTGTTTTGGATAAAAAAAAATCCGTGTTACATATACCTCATTCAGGGGACCAAAACGCAGTGATATTGAGAAGTGAAATGAAGTTGATATGAATGTCAAGAAAGTGTGCAATAATTGTCTAAACAAATTAGCAGGTGCATTAAAACACCTCTATAATTAGGGCACCCTGCACACCACAAACAAAACAAACCTCAATGTTTATAGAGAAATCCTACTCCTGTGTCGCGGGCCATAAAAATATATTTTAAGAGCAACATAACAGCCTCTAAACGCTTCCTAATGTAAACTGCAGCCTATCTATGAGAAGTCTGGATTGTTGGCTAGAAGGTATTTTAGACCATTCTTCTTTACACTCACTTACCGACCACCACAATGCCATCTCTAGTTCATTCAGGTTTGATTGGTTTTCCTGCGAGCATGGAGCAGCTCTAGGTTTTTAAAGCGTCAATTAAGTGACAAATACAACACGACACAGACTCTTATCACATAATAACACACTTCCCAAAGGTTAAGGGTTGCTTTGTCGATGGTGGGCAGCTCCTCGGACACTTGTCTCACAGAATCTGCTGACAGTCTGATCTGATCTCGGAATTCACAATGGAGTTGTAATTAAGGGAGCTGGAATACACGCGATCAGCGTCCCACCTAACTTTAACACACAGATTACCCCAGTCCCTGTAGCTGGCCACGACAGCCCCACCAGTCATGATGGAACCAACCACCAAATTTGACTGTGGTATAGTGCAGTGTGGTGTTTTTGCCTCGTCTTCGCGAGTGCACAGCCTCGAACTCCCCCCACGCTCCAAGCACCTTACTGTCCAAAAATTGCCCCGTCGAGCTTGTCACAAGGCCATGCTATCTGCTACTACTGGCATTCACCTCAGGCGAGGCGGAAACTCTTAAAGTGGCGAAGATCCTGTGATGTTGGGCGTTGGAGACCAGCAAGAGCTTCCTTCTGCAATGACCACTCCCATGTTCCATAAGGGCGGGGGGGGGGGGGGGGGGGGGGGGGGGGGACCGCGGGGGTAACGGCATCCCTGTGATAAAAATAGTGCCGCAGAACCGAATAGTATTCAAATTGAGGCACGGTAGACCCGATGCACATGACTCCTTCGGAGGAAGCGGCATACATCAAATCATGTTGAGGCACTACCGGGTCTTTGAGAGGCTGGTGCTAGTGGCTTGACTCTGGACGGATTCTCCAAGCATCTTGGCGCTGTGTTCCTGTTTATAGTGGTAACATGGGTAGAGCATCGAGATGTTACTATGGTAGCCTGCCACTTCGAAGAGCTTGGGAACTTGTCGACTTGCAAACTGTGCTGTGGTCTTCATTTTCTCACAATGCTTTCTCACATTGGCGACTTACGAAAGACCTGCATAAATTTACTCTGAGCATAGCTAAGCTTCCCTAGTCCGTGTTTACCTCCTTCCCCCTCCTTTATTTCCGCAAAGCCCCATGGACGGTGAACAATTCTTTGTTTTCGCCTCTGCTAGGTCATTTGAAATTTGTTTTGAGACTCCCATGCGTGCGACTCTTCAGAGAAGATTCAAAGAGGAGAAAAACTTACAATTGCCCCCTTAAATACCCTTTCTATTAATTGGAGTCCCTTGTATGGAGGTCCAAGGGGTCACTGAACTTACCAAACAATTTGAGTTTCCATAAAATGAAACAACAGTGCCCAATTTCTACTGCACATACTCGCTGCTCCACGTTTTGTTTAACAATGTATTGCACACATTTCTGTAAATCATATAAACTTCATTTCATCCTTCCATCAAATATCATAGGACGCCGATACGTGTTTTGTCGGCCCTACCTAGTGCAGCTTGGACATTTGATAGTTTAACCCCCTTCTTAAAAACCAAAGCATTTTTTTTATCCAAACGAATCCCAATAAGTTGTATATAAGTCAATTAAAGTGTATGTCAAATTACATGAGACAATATTTAAACAGATGCTGATCCCAAGGACTTTCACTGTGTTCCGTCCTCATTAGGCGACCCCACTATGTAACGATTCTTTTTACGTTTTTCTTACCTTATTGATAATATGAAGATGCGATTATTTTCAGCTACTACAGCCAACATCCAAATGAGTTTACCACGAAATACAGGGCCTGCTCAAGATTGCTACAATCAGTGGTAAGGATTTGGTTCCATCCCACAGTGGGTGGGACTTGCATTGTTTTCTTCTTGACCCAATTTTTTTTATCTTGCACATAGTTAAGAAAAATGAACATGTTTTTCCTGGATTTCATTGTTGTTCAGCAACAAACAAACTATCCTAAACCAAACATCTAGACTTACTTATGTGGTCGTGATTCTGTTCCTGAATCGCCAATTAAAAATGTTCCTTAACATTTCGGTATATTCGTTTGATCAAACTTGAGACGTGCTCAGCGAGGTGCCGTCGTAGCCTCAGTCAGAGAAAAGCATTAAATATGCTCATTAGTTTAACAATGTACATTCACACACCAGTTTCTACTGAATCTGTATGTGTTCGGAGGGTCCGTTTCACGCTATATCACAGTGGGCTGATAACTTCATGTCGTTTTCTGAATTTTTGATGTTTGCTATCGCTTTGGAGTCGTATATTCCTCATGCTTAATATTCGTTTTTGATGTTTATTTAACAAAAGATGAAATTCTGCAGCACTGGGCACAAACAAAAAACTTGTAACCAGCCTAGATTTAAATGATCAGTAATTTTGTAGATCAGGTGAATCTTATGTTAGAAGGCTAGTCTGCCACTGTGCTGAAATGTTTCAAATTAAAGAGAGCAGCTGTTTGGGTACTTATAGCTTTTCACTGGGCCTGGGATTGTAAACAACACTGGAATACCTGTTGAGGGGGGGCTAATCAATAAGTTACGCCACCGAGCTTTACTGTGTAGCTGGTAAACTCTGGCATGCTCCTCACTGATGTTGTCTTTCATGTACTTTAAATGTACAATGTTTTTTTTTTTTTTTTACTAGTCCGTTAAATTTCTTATACCGAATTTGTAGATTTTTGTATATATTCGTGGTGTGTATTTGATCACTGTGTTATTTTTTGATACCCCTGAGGTTTTTCTGTATACTTCATTTTGAAAAGCACGTTTGTGGCAGTTTGTAAGTCGTCCTGTTGTACATAAATGATGTGGAACTTTTCTGTGCAGACCTAGCTAGACCGATGCGAGCGCCAACCTGTCACCATCAGATTGAGCACATCTGCTTAAAGTATAGTGCCCTCTGACATCGCATCTCCACTGTAATGTAGACAAATATGATTGGAATCTTAATTCTGGGATGTCACGGCTTCCAGGAAGCAATTACACTGACAGAAAAGGAACTACACTAAAACCGACTGAGGTGTCCACTAATCTATAAATTGGGAATTAATCGTCAGGCAAGTCATGAAGAACCAAACAAGTCTAAGCCATCTTCTAATTAATGTCCCAGATAACCACTCTGAAGAACAGTATGTTGTATATAGATTATAGATATTTTGTAATTTTCTATAAATGTATATGCGCTGCTTTATTTCTCATGCTGAAAATATTTTGACTTAGATATTTAAATAGATGAGCAATGTGGTGATGCTTATTCTACCACACTGTGAGTTATTTGTTTCTTTACTTTGTCGGTCCATGTGTTTTTTGACTTGTCTCGGGTAGGCTTATCCTATATAATATTTTGGATCCTCTGTGTTGGCTTTACTCACCCCATGTATTTTATGTCTGCCCTCCTAGTTTTTGACTTTGGCTGTTCTTTTTCAGATATCACACAAAATCCTTAAAGTGTCAGTAAGTGTTACCCAAATCTTGTGTTCTCTCTAGTGTTACTCTGTGGATTACATAAGTGGCTTACAAAAATTGTCAATGTGTTTCACCTAAATGAACCTCTATTCAGTACAGAACCGTTTTTCCAGATAAGGTGCAGTTTGGTTTAAACAATATATGTCTTACACAGTTTCCCCTTCATAATGAAGCTGTAAGACAAGCCACATATAATTGTTACAGACTGTGGCCTTTGGGTGATTTCAGGCCAATGGCAAGTTTAGGTATCACAATGTTTGCTGGACTAGGTCCACATACATGTATCGATGTATTATCCATACACTGGCTCTGCAAGCATTGTGCTCGAATATCGACATCGTATGGTCCTAGTCAATCTCTATGATAAGGTTGGTATATTAATGGCGACTACTAACCTGACACGCACTGTGATTGTGGGTTTAGCTGGTTCTTCGCATACCAGCGCTAGTACCCTCCTAGTGCCGCACGGCTCTTAACAGACTTTCACAAAGTACAATGATGCCAGCAACATTTTGCATTATGTAAATATCGCCAGCAACGGACATTCTCGCCCAAAAGCCACCTGGAAACGCCTGCTATGCTAGTTAGTTGACATCCATTACTGATGTACCAAACCGTACAATCTATTCTAGGTAAAGCCTGGTCGTCAGTATCAGCTCCAAGCTGCGTCGGCACGTGCAGATGGCCTTCCATCACGTTACGTTCTGACTTCAGCCATTGCCTTCACTTTAGTCAATTGAGCCAACTATATACTCACATGTAACTCACAGACTGTCACATCTATACTACGTTTTAGCCCTCCCCAGAACATCACATGCCGAGGTCGCACTCTTCATATCTCAATATAGTCTGGACCCCACACAGACCACCAAAAGCGCCATTATGTGGGTGGTGGATCCATTCTCAGCACTGTAGTGACACTGATGTGGTGGTGGTGTGCTTAGTTGTGTGACTATCTTTAACCGGTGTGCGTGTCCACAAATAATGACAATGTGGCATAAAACGCGTCACTATGAGAATTCCAGTCCCTATTCTCCGCAAGTCAATAGGCACCAGAGATACCAGTGCCCTTCCTGTGGCAGGCATCCTGTGGTCCAGATATATCATTCTAGACGCACAAACTGATCCAGTAAGCGTCAGATAAGACGATTGTCAATCTCGTACACACTGCTGCAGTCTTCAGCGACAATCCAGACTCACAAGTCAGCCGTTGCTGTAGATCTACAAGGTGGACCACAATGTGGCTTTCAATCAACAGCTCCAATGATCGCCATGGTTCCACCGTGAGTTGACACTGTGTGTAAACACGCCACTCACACGATAATTCCTGATATTACATTGGCTGTATATTGTAATGCCATTGATATGTAGTGCAACTAACAACAACAACAACACAACACAACAACCAACACAGCCAACCAGACACAGTGCACATCGACGTAAAAATCTGATTGCTAACACCCACATAGACTAAGGTCTGTTCTCTAACCTTATTGGACTACATGACCTCCGCACCACTTCGTGATTGTTCCGCTCTCTGGGGTTCCTATTCGACATGGCTATTATTTCACCATTCAGGAACAGAGTTAGTTACAGGTGGGAGTGGACCTAACAAAGCATATGAGTAGAAGAAAACGAGAGATAATTGTGTGAACGACAGCTTGTGGTGCATTTTGTCTCTTGGAAGGTTTATCACAACCGACCTATTGCAGCGTGACTGGACTGGTGTCCCAATAAGTTAAGCACTATACGCGCTACTAAACCCTTGCTCACAAGTCGCCTCTGACACAGTGCCGCAATTGTTTTTCTATTCTGGAAAACAGACTAAAGCTGGTCACCTAAAAATGCACAAGAAATAAAAAAATATATTATATTAAAAAGGGGACAATCAATAAATATTTTAACTCAGATGTCAATTCTAGCTGGGCTATGACACCATGCTTGCTACAAAAATATAATCCATGTGAACGACGTGCGCACCTGGTGGTTCGACACCGTTCTGAAAAACTTACAGCCTGTTGAGCTGAGAAACACGGGCTGGAATGAATGTCTCAGACAACAGAAACTACTGGAGATGCTTTTTGTGTAATGCAAGAGATATGTGAATAAACTAGACGGTCATCCGAACTGCTGCTTCTTCATTTAGTGATCAGATAGTTCACACATCCAAACTTCCCCTAGAAGACTGGCCAGCAACGGGGACTGACTTTCATTTTCTCCTGGATGACATCACTACAAGTGACTGTTTGCGTGAAGGAAAAACCGAACCGAAGACGTTTGTTTTATTATAATTCCATTTATTTAGAACCTAAATGACATATACTTATTTATTTATTTATTTTTATTATTTTTTGTTTAAGTGACAGTCATGCCTGCCGAGAAACGAGAAATAATTATTACAGCGCGGGTAATATAATAAACACCGTTTCCGTGTCTTAAAAACCATATATATGATACTTTATCTTTTCATCTTAAAATCTATATAAATTTCAATACGGACTAATCTACGGTTTTACATCTAGGCATTTCATTAATTCTTAGGAGTAACTTTTTGTAGTCTTTTAAGCAAATACTTGCAAATAGGTATAACGATTTTTAATATAGGTATCCTCCTCAACTTTGTATGAAGTCATACAATGATGTTAACATATATTATTTATGTATTATAGTATTATTAAAAAATTAAAAATGACTATAATTATATTAGTTATTATAGCTCTAAGCGCATTATATGTTTAGCATAAATATTATAGCGTTGAGGTAGTCTGTAAAGCATACCTAGTAATATATAATACCATGTAGACACCAGGAAACCTTCCAGTATCTGAAGGAGCCTTTCATTCAATTTTTGTGAAGCGCCACGTCGTTGGTATCTAAGCAAAAAATACTCGTTGTTATTCCTGGGGGGTTGAGAAAAAAAAAATGGCTCACGTAGCCCCTTGAATTCTGGTGTCACGAGTATGACAGAATGTGCAGTTGTACATGACTACTGGCAGATAATGTTAGGGACAAGTAATTGACAGGATAAAAACATGAAGACGCATCCATTTGTGTCGCAAGCTCTTGCTCGGGTGCGACCATCCCAATTCGACTGGGAAAATCTGAGTTTGGGTGACTGGATGTCCATTAGCGACTAGAGCATTCTGCATGAGACACGTTGTTAGAGGCCTGCATAGACGCTGAGAGAGGCAGAAAGTTGAGACTCGCATGACAGTAAGATAGTGACTGGATCAATTGAAGCTGATCAGACAGTGTATGTGATATTGATTTCTGTGAATAGAGGAGGTGGTTTTTCTATATAGTTGCGGCTGATGGTTTATGTAACTGATGTGCAGGACCTGACCCACACTCTTTGAAACTGCTCAGATACTCGCATGGCCCGTGGCCTCTCCCCTCTCTGTTTGATTTAAAGGGGCCCTTCATGGGATACAACAACTGAAATAAAAAGCTGGGCAGTGTGCAACCAAACCCAGATGTCTGCTATTTAGCATTGAGGATCAATCATATACTTTGACTATTTTTCCAAGATAATGATACTTATTATTTATTAGTGTAGTACCTTATATTTTAATAGCTATACTTTCTGCTGCTTTACGGACCCACGGCATAACCTACACAGCAACGCATCAATCGATGTGTATTACAGGTCACATTTGCATCAGCATGGTTTGCTCCACTGGAATAGGTACACAGTACGCCTGCTCCTACATAGGGTAGTGTGCATTTGTGGTGTGTGTGAGCTCTCAATGTGGTAGTGGTAGGTGCCGTGTTTTTACTGAACTGCACAAATGCATTCAAGCTAAGTTAAACTCTGTTGTGTTTCACTTTAACAACTTGCTTCATGTGTTACGAGTTAGTGCTTTGGATTATAAGTCCACAGTTAAGTGGATGATTTATACATGCAGCTATAGGTACTGTCTCACTGTCCTTTTGGGTAGTGCTTGCGGTTTGTGTTCCAGAACACAGCACACACGGAGCTTGTCAATATGCTCTGAACTTATTAAAAAATCGTGCAATTATGAACATATACGTGCTTATGCGTCTTTCATGTCGTTTATAACACAGTAAATAAGTATTTATAACGCCGTTATTGATCCACTGTTGCTACTGATTATGCCATGCTGTAACTGGGGGGCTTTCAGTTCATACACACAAATTATAGACGCCACTTTTGGTGGTTTGTTGTTGGCAGTGGGTTACCATAATCTGCGATGTGGAGAAAACAAACACTATTCGCAACAGAACTGATATTCATTCACGCCTATGACTATTCACCAGCAGCTCTTCAGATGCAGGATGCAGATGCCGGTATCCCAAAATGTGGTTATCAATACCCCACTTAAAACGTTGTTTATGCTTCGACCCTAGCCTATATCCAGAGCGTTTCCTGCTGTCCCCCCTAACACATTAGTCCACCTAACGGTTAGCTAGACTCACCAAACATAGCTAGCTCAGCACTAGGGATGACAAGATGGGGACCTCCAAGAGCATCCTCGATGAAATCCAGCAGGATAAGCCGAGCTACAGAGGGAGAATAATGAATGAATGAATGAATGAATGTGACCTATTCTAGTAAAAAACTTAGATGCGTCCGTAGAACCATCGCAGGGACTGCAACTTTTTTGTGGTATTGACAAAAACCAAATGATAATACACAACCTCTAATCAATATACAACATAATTGCATCTAATCATGGCTATGAAATTTAGTGCACTGCCGCGAACCTATGGGAAATGTACTAATGTAGTAGCAGCCACATGTAGAGAACTCACCGACGACCCGAGCCAATATGCTGAGACCACGTCTCTCAACGCATAGGCTTAATTGACGAATTCGGCTAACACTGCACCATCATAATACATATCTCGTACTCGCCAATACACTTGTGAATTCGGGTTTCCCCCACTCTATGAAGGCCCTTTAAGACCAAGTAAATCTAACATGCTCCGTGTAGTTTTCTCGTCATATACGCACGTTGTACATTAGTATGCGATCGTCAACTGTTAACATTATCAGAGTATTTTATGCCTTAGTAGCGTGGACTCGGTGCGATCATTGTGCAAACACATTTCGGCTACATGTTTTGTTATAAGATTATTGTCAACATGAGGGAGATATATCTGGGAATAGTCCACCTATCTCTACTAGTCTAAAACACTGTCTCTTTGGTAGTGTCAGATGGCGTACTGAGGGGTGATGATTTTAGCGCTATTTCTTATTATCTACCTCGCTTTGGATTCTTATTTTTGAACGCAATATGGTGTGTGTGGCTTAAAGCCAATGATACATTGTGTGTATTTTTGTGTTATTTTGCAATTTTTAAAATGAATTGGGGAGGAAAGCCACGTGCACTACCTGCATATCCTTTCACCCTACCACCTTTTACTACCCCATGATCCTAAATCGTGCTTAAAACTTGCTCACATGATTGGAAAATATGTATAATCAAACAATGGATTAAATTAGACCTGATGTTTGGTAACCTAGCTGCACATTTGACACCTGTGCCCCCTATTCCATGATCCTTGGGAGTTCATCCATCATAAAACCTATTTCCATTCAGGTAGTATTGGGTTACTAATGAGTATGGAATGTGGAAGGTTGTTAGGAGCATAATGTTAGGGGTTCACACGTTTAGCTTCCACATAGTCCCCATGATATTTCGCTAGTGATACTGTGCAAAGCACTCTTATGTACATCTCGTATACTGAATGTATCAATCTCTCGCGACATTCATACACTGTTCTAACACATTTGGAACATGTGAGAGTCTCGACAAGAATGTATAGGGAATAGTCAATGGAACTGCATCCAGTTTTTAACTTAAAATGTGCCATTAATGTTTTGGAAGCTGAAGGATCCATTGATGAAGGACTCTATAACGCAGAGCTTGGAGATTCTAGAAGATTAACTACAGCAGACATGACGAGTGGGTGTATGATAATGGGCACGCAGAAAGGGTTAATAACATAAAAAATGAAAAACTGACACCCTTAAAAGCCCAGAATTTTTTGTTAACATAGTTATTAAATCAAACCGTGTGGGATAATTTAGTTCTTTAAAATGCATTATATTTAGTAAAGGTGTAGTGTGTGTAATACATAAACATCATACACATATATTCAGATTTTTTTTATATATACACATACCACCAAAAAGTTTAGGTCACAAGTGATTGTTCTAATAATACAGCTCCCTCTAGTGCTGGATTGAGTTGGGTGTCTTATAACTCTACAGTGGTACCTCGAACAGCTCACCTGCTGAGAGTCTGAACCAGTCCATATCCTGATCCACCACAATCTACGGTCCACCTGAATGTTACCACGAGTAATGCATCGCTACCTCTATCATCTCCGGCCTCTCGGTCTACTATTATTTAGATTGGTTGGCTATTAAAGATGCACTAGCTTGACTCCTCTTGTTCCATTCCCAGTGTAAAACAAGCGCTAGGTCTCCATTTGCAGGTTAGTGAATATTAACGTATGCTAGTACCGACCAATATAAATCGCTCCAAACCTTGCTTAGTAATAACCTTGTTGCTTGAGGAATGTGTCGATACGCTCCACAGTGCAGGGTAAGTTGCAAGACTGGAGCCTGCTCCACGTCCTCCTTACAGCTCACGTCTGAGGTTTTAAGGTGGACTAGTATATTCCATTCGACAGGCTAGTTATCTATAGTTTTGGTGTCTTCACTTTATTCATAGTAAAGCAGTAATACAGTTTAAGGTTCTTAATTTCACATACCACTACAAAGAGAAGCTAGACATCATGCGTACATAAGAGACCGTCTCTAAAATTTTATTCGATGTGTACTTTATACGAAGCGTCTGTTTTGTACTGTACGCGCATATATAAACACTGAGCCTATTATAATACATTGTGATTATACTCTATATATATATAATTATATAGGTTTTTAAATATTGGTTTTCTTTTCTATCTATTTATTATTTATTCCAATAATACTTTAGTTTAAGTGCATATATTGTATTTTTGGATTTTTTTTTTTGTGTTCTGTCGTGCTAAACAACAGACCTATGCATAACAAAAGTGATGATGACTCACTGTGGCTGATCTGTGGAGACATTGAGTATCGGCTAGGTGGCGAATCTTGTCAGCATCAAAAAGGGTCTACTTGATGGGTACTTATATTCTTTTTTTGACTTATTATTAAACAACTAACCTGTATTTTACAAAAACTTACGCCAGTGAAAGGTTTTTTTTTTTTTGTTTGTTTTTTTTTTTTTAGACTACTATCCGTGTTAACTAAACGCCACCAAACGTGCGTTGCCATTTCTTGTCGTTTTCTTAGCAAGACTCTCACGGCACGCGTATTTGTTCATCAAAGGCACAATCATTTCTAACATGCTTACGCATGAAGTCAGTTAGACCAATCGCAGACATTTTTTTACGCTGTGGAACTCGGACACCCCGTATGCAGCCCTCACAGAACGGCTCCAGCAGGAGCTCAGACTAGCCACAGCGCACATGCGTTGGGGGTCCGTGCGGGCGATGGCCGAGATTATGCAGTCTTCATCATTAGGTGCACATGCAGGGACAGCTTGATCCTGCACCACTCCACCCCCACCAACCACCCCCTTTACCACCTCATTACAGAATATCCATCATTCAAACATGGCTCAACTACTCATGAATATACTCATTCATGCCATGAAACGCCACTCTGGAATGCATCAGGCAGGTAAAATATAAATTAAACCTATCTACATCACAGTATGTACCTAGCTCTCTCACACAAGAAAATTAATGTTTGATTCTTTCATGAACATTGGGGGAACCTTAAACTCTGTTGCTGTTTTTTTATCAATGATGATCCCCCTATTTTTCACCCACAGAGAATCTTTTGGAACCCCCAATGTAAATCGTTTGGGCCTTTATTTAAACCAGCTGCGCACACTGACGAATTTACGTTAACAATGCAGCATCTTTGATTCAAATGAAACTTCCTCATCCCCTCAAACACATGTACCTGTGTAAAACCGTTCACGTGAACACGTGTTGGATTTGAGGAACGTCCAGGCAACCACTGACAGCAAACAAACGAGCACACGGATGACGTACAACTTCATACACACACTCTGACACAGGCCACATATTCATATTCAGCTGCAGTGACCTCACACTACGACCACCTACAGCGGAGAGTATTGAATGAAGCTCTGTGTGCACGTACTCAGTGAAACGTAGTCAAGATCTATACATCAACAACCCTGGACTGTTTTAATCGATACGCCCCCTGTGTGAATGGTTTCATGACGAGTGTACACGTGATGACGTCATCACAGAACTGTGCAGAAGGCCAGGACCACTTGTTTATATTTATTTTATTTACATGTGTTGAGTTGTCAAGGGTTGAGATCATCGGTTCTGTGACTGCACCTAACAATTCCAGAGTCAAGGTGTCAATTTACCACTTTATTCACGGTACAAGAAGCCCTCACCTTGGCTCTTTCCTGTATAAGGTGATGTATTCCTATCCCCATAGTGCTTTCCGGGCAGAAGGCAGGAAACACCCTGACTATAGAGGACAGTCGCACACCCAATATGAGCAAAAACTACACATAAGCATCTGATGGAACAGGTGAAGACTCGCGTTTCAGCAGCCAGGATTATCGAAGGAACCCACTTCATTAACACATCAGCCCCACACAGAAAAGTGAAGCTACTATGCTGGGGGATGCATGATGTATATAGTGCCCACATCCAATGGCACTATAACTCATGCCTTGGTGCTCACGTACATTGCTAATGCACACTACCATAAATTACCTGTAACATGCTCAGACGGCTTCATCAGAACTCTAGGATGGATTTCCAGGCACCCACAAGATTGAAATAGACAGCGAACCAATATTCAATATCGTGCGTAGGGGGGTGTTCCTCAAAGCTAAGGACTTTTTTTATACACGCCATACCATTAAGCTGTATGCAAGGTGACTAACCTGGTGGAGCTACCGTACTTCCAAAAAGACCTCTCGTATCCATGAACCACTCTAGCATCAGCCTAAGATACACGCACTTCACATGACTCATTGCTGCAATCAGAAACACACGAGCTCTGTCCAACAGGCGTCAACTACTCTATTTAAACTTTTCTGTCTGTTGCTCCTTAAATTAAGATAACTACTCTACGCAACAAGACCTAAGTACAGATTTGCCAGTTATAGGGATTAATTAACTTCCTACTACTGAATTGTCATTGTGCAGAGTACATAGGAGTACAGTTAAGCCAATGAAAATGCACGCTGTTAAGCCTCTAACCAGAAGTGCAAGTACAAGACCGTATTCGATCTTACATAAAGACTACTTAGCACGACTAGCAACTCTAATCTAACTGCTGACTACGACACTTTTATTTTGCAATTACAGCAATCGATTTGTAACTGATGTTGTTTTAAAACACATTTAAACAGTCTTCGTACATACCAACACAGAAATCTTCAGATAACACTTACGCCGTGCTATTCATCTATAGCGGTTTTTTTAACATTAACACTACTGAGTCATATGAATTACTTCTCAGCCAAATATCTTGTGCCCATGCTACTACGCCTAAAACCCAGACCCACTTACAGCACAACTAACGCATTACACTAGTACTGGTATGTTACAACTGTGAATCTCCTGTATTAGCAACCCACACTACCCTACATACCAGCATGCACTATACAGCATTAACACTTACCTGAGACATAAATTACTCTGTATTTCAATAGTACCACAGTATTTTATTTCTGATCCGCATCACACCTCTCACTCATCACCATCACACTAATCATTACTGCGTTATACATTTCTTGTTTACTGATCTCTTGGACGTCTTTACTGTACTCACTCCGGGTCACAATCTTACTATAACTACGTTTAAGAATCAACACTAACAATCATTACACTTATCTTTGTAGTTTTCACTTTGTAAAGCAGTGGTAATGCTTCTTTACATCCGTGATACTGACAACACTTCCCCATGCTATGGCCGATCTGGACGGCACCAACTAATGACCCTCGAATGATTGTGAGGCTCGGTGACTCTTACTGTTACCCAGTCCAGCTCAATTGGTAAGAAATGTGAAACAATGTTTTTCCTTTAAAGTCATATTATTAAGCATATTAATTATTAAGAAATTATGATTTAAAGAGATTTTGGTCAGTTGTGTTCTATAAAATATCAATTGACTGTTTCAGGGATTCCCTCGTGTACATTCACTGTACACTCAAATCTGCATTTCGTATGATCGTTGTTACAAATGTTTATGGTACTATTGTAAAACACTTCCCGAAAGTCTTCAGTAACTGCGACTATACTTTTATCAAAAGAAAAAATCCCCTATTGTTTATTGTTTTTCAAATCAGTGATGCGCAGGCTGCTCTATAACTACATGATCACAGTGAGGGCTAGGCTTCATTCCTACGACCACTTGTTTACTGTTCATTGTCAGTTTTACAGTTATAATTTTGATCATTCCCAAATTCTTAATTAGTCTTTGTGAACCGCGTCACAATCGGACACCTTATATAGCGATTTCAAAGGTACGACTACTAGTTACCAGCCACTCTAATAAACGCAGTCTTATTAATGCCATTACTCCAATTAATATTACATTTTTAGGTTAAGCATTATAAAGAAGGTTCAGAAAATTCTCTACACTTACTGATTTACCGTACACCGACAGCCATATTTTTGCGTGCTAGCACAACTTACAGCAACTTTTATTGTTTTTTTGCATGACACAAAATAATTGAAATAGCTTTGGTCGCACTTACTGGATAGTTACCTCGTAGCGGGTGGACACTGTAAGTTTATGTTTTAGTGAAACGAACTTTAGTAAAGTTACGTGTGTCAATAATATTATACTTCACAGCATACACTGAACTACGCACACTAGTTTTTTCAGACTTACTATGACGCATGTGTTATACCCGACAACCGCACTACGCTACTTACAGCCAAGTAGCTTTAGAAACGCGTTGAAAATAGCACTTTTGAATTATACGTCCCACCTTAAATCATTCCAGAAATGGAACATTAAAGAAGATAAAAACATTTCCTAACCTGCAGGTGGAGGTTATAAAAAATCAACATAAATTCTGATGCAATTATGGACCAATTCTATTGCTGTTCTAACGCATTACACAGCATAAACATTCTCTACCTACTATTTCGTCGAGTTAACAAGGAAACCTCGATATGTTACTTACACCCTACGTCTGCACCTACTTGAAGCGCTGCACACACAAATCAACACATTACCTGCTACTGTATGAATTACTCTAGTAAACAGCCAAGCTATACCCAGATAATAATCTTATGTGTTAAGCAACTAAAAACAAATATGCCTAAACCGTTACATGTTACCCCCTTGTTTAATGTACTAAGTCATATTAGTTCATCCATTATCGCTCATTTAGTCTGATTGTTTGTTGATTTTTTAATAATGTACCTTGTTACTGTACAATTACTTCTGACACACCTACTCAGCACAGTTTCTTCTCTGGACAGCCTGTTTGTAAATAACTTCCAGTGTTGCTGCTGGTTGTGATACTTTTCCCTTGGAAGGAATCAATATCAGAGCCAGCACAACCAACGCATTACCTTACTGAGTTACTGTAAACCAACGCGACTTACGCACACTAACACTTACACTTACTGAGGTGTACCGTACACCAACACACTACTCACAGCACAGCGCACGCATTACACTTACGCAGTGTGGTGTAATGCTCAGCGATAACACCACTGACGTCCGCACCCGGGGAAGCCACCATTTCATGTGGGAGACTGAGGTTTCGAATGACTATGCTGCTACACCATACGAGTCCCTTGGTCAAGACTCCAACACTACATTGGCCTCCCTGTAATAATAAATAACCATGTAAGTCGCCTGATAAGAGCGTCAGTTATCATGCCCCGTAATGTACTGAGTTTACCGCACCACGCTGTGTGTGTCATATTGCCTGTATATAAGTCTGGCCTCAGGAGGAGAGCTCAGTGTTCTGTAGAGACAATACACTATTGCACTCTACTGAGCGGATGACACACAGATGTGTAGAGATGTCCCATGTAAGTTAGTACAAGTGTGCTGGCACGTGTGTGGTGAGGGGTACAGTCACGCTGAAGACATATGCATTCATATATGTGCATTAACCTGTATATGCTACCATGGATACGTTAAATCCCTGGGCTGCTGAAGAGACAGGGACTGTGTGTGTGTGTGTGTGTGTGTGTGTGTGTGTGTGTGTGTGTGTGTGTATATATACACACAGTAGGCCCAGCTGCTTGGTGTCTCACACTGTTAGTGTGCTGATATCCCCTGTGGGCCTGCAACACCAAGCGCTCCTCGCCGCTCTGTCACCACGACAACCAGCGCCAGATGAGCCTGCGGTGTGTGTGTGTGTGTGTGTGTGTGTGGCTGACCGAGCATGTCCAGTCGTGCTGACTGTGACTCCTTGTCAGCTCCGTGGGGTGGGGGGGGGGGTGTTTTAGGTGGTTAACGTCAACATGTCAATATCCCTAAATACATTGATTATTAAATCCATAAGGGAGCAGAAGAGCCCTTCAGTCCCCTCCACCTCACACGGCAGTTGCTGCCACTTCAGGCCCACAGCACCTCACAGCTCCCGACAGACCTGGCAAAACCCTATCCCCGGACAAACCAAACATCCCCCGTGTGTGTTAAGGCGCTAGTAACACCAGGCTCCTGCAGAAGGACGCCGGCAATGAGGATGGGGCTATAAATCCCTATGGCGTGTGAGGGTCAGCTGTTAGCACCACTACCCGTCAGAGAACTACCACCACATGTGGGAGATGGGGGTATAAATTTCAGTCTAGGTAGCTAGGTCTGCTGAGCTACACCAATAAGAGTCCTTGGGCAAGACTCCTAACCCTGCACTGGCCCCCCTGTAATAAATGCCTAAGTGTAAATGTAGATTGGGAGGAGGTGCTACAGTGCAGGGAATGTCTCGTTCCATGTGTGGAAAATGGCTCCAGAGCAGATGTTAATGATTGGCTAAAAGGAGGGACTGCATGTGGGCGTGGCCAAAGACCATAGTGTGAAGGAAGTAGCTGAATCTGCAGGTGTGTGGAAGCGTACGGTCATACGGGTCTACCAGCAGTGGATACAATCCCAGTCTACAGGGAATTCTCCTCGGAACTGTGCCAGGGAAGGCCTCCACCAACTCTGGACCACCTGACCGAGTCTTTAAATGTCTGAACACTGATGTGGCTACATCCAGTATCGGGTGTCCAGTCTGTTTGAGTGACTTCCAGTGTCAGGGTGCAGTTGGGGGTGTGGACCCAAGCGCAGGGCAGGAATCCATTTGCGGAGATGTAAATGTTAAATTGCAAGCAAACGGACTTCCTGGATGGGGATGCACGTGAAACTAAGTGCTTTGGGAACGTGTTTTGGAATTCTGGTTTAGGCGGGGGTCGAACCCCCGACCTTTGGAGTGAGAACCCCACATGCTACCACTGCGCTATGCGGTAGTACACGCGAGGTAAGTCAGGAGGGGTTTTGTGAAGGAGACGGAGAAATGGCGGGAAAAAACAAAAAGGAGACGCCAGGATTGCTTCTCAAAACAAAAGGAGAAGTTGATAAAAATCACAAATAAACAGAAGAGGGTTTAACAGAAAGGGGACTTGTGGATCTTTGCGTGGAGAGTGACCCACGCTCTCTACACTTGTTATTTTTCTCTTTTCTTAGCTTAGCCTTAGCCTTGTCTTTTCTTTTCTTTAGCTTTCTGGTGTACCGTACCAGCTACCCCTCTACAAAGGGGCAGCGGAGGTGTTTGTGTGGTAGGGGCTTATATGGCTGCCGCCTCAGGTGCCGCTCGTTGGCTTGATCAGCCCGGGGCATTCTGGGGTTTGGAGTTCCGCCAGAATCCGCCAGAATGGCGCCGCCGCGGCCGCCCTCTGCTGGCTGCCGGCGGTACAGCCCGTACCCTTACATCTAGTTTATCAAAGAAATCTAAAGGAACCTTTTTCCACACTTCCACAGTCTTGCGGAGAAGTTGGTTGTGTTTTTTTTACTTTCCAAAAACTCACATAATGCCCAAACATGTTCAGTGATGCTGAGGTCTGAACTCTTCGGTGCTCAGTCCATTGTTCTGACATGACGATTCTCTTCGTCTCCTTTTCTCGGTGAGGAGCTTCTTAAACAGCTACACCTCAATTCAGACCTCCACCACTGAGGTGTCTTCTCATCATTGAAGGATGGACTTGTGGATGTTCTCAGAGCTGAAGCCCTTGTTGTTCATTCATTTACTTTTTGACTTTTTGGGCACAGTCGTTAGGAGTTCCAGAACCTCTGTATGGTTTCTGAAACTCCAGTTTTGTCTTTCAGCTTTATGCATGATCCTGGCAGATTGCCTCAAATCTAATCTGTAGCATGATTACTTCTGTAAATCTGCCATAGACACGTTTATACAGTCCCCCAAATTGTTCGTCAGTGACGAGACCCGCTTTAGTCTTGGTGGAGACGCCCAACGAATCCGTGTGTGGAGGCACCATGGTCAGCACCAAGATGAACAGTTTGTCTTCACACGTCCAGAAGACCTGGTGTCCCTCCACCTCCACCCCTACCGCACCATCTGCAGGAACTGTGTGAGGATGTTCAAGCTGCATGGGATGGATTATCACAGGACACCATCAGGAACCTCTACAGCTCCATACCGAGACGTCTGGCGTGTTGGGTTAGCAAACATGGCCGCCCAACACCGCCATACTGAGAGACAGACTTCTGTATGTGTAGCTCAATAAATATTGATCATATCAGTCTAAATTTATCACCAGTTATTGATCCTGGTCACCTTTATCTTCCTTCCCAACAGCACTGCTATCGATTAGAAAACATATGTATTATTATTATTATTATTATTATTATTATTATTATATGTATTTTATTTATTTTTTTAACCCTCCTCTTTCTTTTTTTCCCCCCATGGGCTAAGCTTGTGTTTGTATTTTTGTTTATATGACAAATTGTTTGAAACCTGTGGGAATCATTTACCTATACATGAAAAGTTTGATATCACTCTTTTCCACAAAAAAAAAAAAAAAAAAAAATTACAAGAAAGGAGCATATTTAGTTTGAATCATAAGGATTATTCCTTTTACCTGTACTGCACTTCAAAGCGCGGTGATTAAAAGGTAAACAGGAGAATATTTATCTGAACTTACAGAAGTAAACATGCTCGTTCAGACTGTTCAGTTAGGAGGATGAGAAGTGGAACATGAGACAGTTTGTTTACACCGCTGCCTGAAAGATGGACAAAGATAGAAGTGGAGAACAAGCACACACGACTTTCTCTTCCACCCAGTGCTAAGAACAAAGGTGCTAAAACCACATGATTGTTGTCATGACAATCTCTCTCTCTCTCTCTCCACACACACACACACACACACACACACACACACACACCCTGTGTCTCTCCCTTCCTCTCTCCAGTCCCATCTCCCTTGATGACGTCTGGAGTTTAATTAAACAGAGTCTCAGTCATCTCACCTGTCAGCTCTGTCTCTTTCTGCCAGCGCTCGCAGGCTGCTGGGTGTCTGGCCCCCTGGGTGAGCGCCTCCCCGAGCCTCTCTCTCTCTCCCTCTCCCTCCACAGGAGGAGACGCCCCCTCAGCCTCTCCTGCCTCTCCTCGGCCCACACGCCCAGCGGGGTGTACAGATACGCTTTGGTTTCATTGTTTTTGTTGTTTATTATTTTTGCTTTCCTCTTTGTGGTGATCATCGCTCGCCACACCAGCACCCCGGCGTACGGCGGCACAGCGCAGGCTGGCATCATTACCACACTCCGCCTTTACTGCAGCAACAGGGCCCGTCACTTTCATCCCTCTCATCCCTCTCTCTCTCATCTCTCTCTCTCTCTCTCTCTCTGGTATCCATCACGCTCTAATCCACTCCCTTCTTTTCACCGTCTCTGTTCTCTCTTTATATTCTCACTTTCCTGCTCTCTCCTTTCTTCATTTTGTTTTTCCTTTTCCTCCATCACTCACCACCCTTTCTTTCTTCCCTCTCTCCCTGTTTATCGTTTTCTCAGTTACCTCTCCTTCCCTTTCTCATAGTTTTCTTTCCCCCACTCTCTCATCCCTCCTTCTGTTAACTTTCTCCCCTTTTCTCTCTGTCCCTCTTTCTCTCTCTGCTATCCATCTTTATGTAATCAACTTTTTTTTTGCTTTCTCCATCTCCCTCTCTCATTCTCTCTCTACCCTCCTTTTTCATATATTCATAAACATCTCTTTTTCTCAGTCTTGTCTTTCATCTCCCCCCTCTGTCAGCACTCTCTCTCTCCATTTTCCTTTTCTCTCCTGCTCTGTTCTCCCCCCTCACTATCTCTCATCCCCCTTTCCATCTTCCTCACTTCTCTCTCTCCCTCACTTTGTCCCTCTCTGTTTTCTTTTTCTTTCCTTCCATCTCTCTGTTTCTCTCTCTCTTCCTCCGCTGTCATAGCGAGCATTGTCTCCTCCACTCATCTGTGTGCGGTCGTCTGTCTCCCTCCTTTGTTCTTTGCGTTCCTACTTTTCAGGAGGCCTGTGTGAAAGTGTGTGGTGGGGGTCAGTCAGGCAGCAGTGGAGGAGACAGGAGTCCCCGGCGAGGAGAAGCTTCTCTCTACTCCTTAATTGAGACATACTGTCACAGTGACAAACACATTTGCATGGCGAGTGTGTTGTGGGCTTTTTCTTCCTCTGTTTTTTTTTCTTCTCGGGTTTCGGCGGGGGCGGCGGAGGACTACGCACTGTTAATCAGCCGCTCCATCTCAGCGTACAACTGAGAGGCTGTCCCGTACCACCTCGTCTCCCCGAGCCTTGACAGTTATAATGCTGGGAGTGGGGAGGGTGGGGGGGGGGGGGAGGATGGTTGGGGGTGGGTGGTTGAATATGCCTCTGGGTCCTTCTCTTCTCCTTCCTCTCTGTCTTTTTCCACGTCCGAGACTGTGCTCAACTCTCAGACATGGCCATCAACTTCCCTTTCCACCGTCTTCTCCTTCTCCTCCTCAGCTCAGGAAGCGTGTGATGGTTTTCCCCCCATCCTCTTCCTTCAAACGCTCTCCTGAAGGCTCTGTTGTAAATATCCATCCGCTGTCTCCGTAAAGCCTCTCAGATGTCCGACTGCATTTTGTCAGCACACAATGCAGCGTGCGCCTGTCAACGCTCGTTTTAGAGCATGCAGTGATTCCAGTACTCATCAGTTCCAGTCAAAAAGTCAACCAATGGACTTCAGGTTTATCGCCATGCACTAAACAGAACGTCCTCTAAAACGCAGAGTCATGTTCATATGATGGGTATTCAGACAGAGTCTAATACGCTACAGGAAGTGAAGGGACCGATTAGACCAGTTTTGTATTTATCATGTTGTCGATGCTTGACGAACACCCACTCCCTGATTAGCTCTGTGCATGTTTGACAGTGTTGCATAAGAGCCCAGAGTAATTGCAAAGCTTGAAGCTCTATGGAAGGAACGGGTGATGAATAAATGACACACAGAGGAGTGCGGGTCAGTATGGCTGTGGATTACAGTTTGCGGGTCTGTCCTGAGTGAGGACAGGCAGTTTGGTGGCTGTAGGGAGACAGTAGGGTTTGAATGGAGGTGTGATTTGAATGGGATGCTGTAGGAGAAACGAGGGATGGAGAAAAGAGACAGACGTGTGCTGCTCAGATCAACACTGGATTTGTGCTTGGGGATCTGCTCTGGGACAGTGAATGTGAAACGGTTTCTGTCGGCTGAGCAGAAGTTCAGCAGATGTGTGCGCACTTTTCCACTGCATTAATTCCCAATGGGAAATAAAATTGGGAATGCTTTTCTGAAAATGGAATGCAAGGTAATAAATAAACAAACACACCAAAATGCACCCCATCCCTGATCATACGGAGCATCCAAGTTGTCAATATCCCAAAACTTGCTAGACTAGTTAGTGGACAGAACTAGCCTAGAAAGAGCCCGAGTAGTAGAAGGAGCTGGATCAGAACCAATCGGATAACGGTAGTGTTGCACAATCACTAATTATTAAAGATCAGAAAATCACATATGGAATTGTGCCATCAAGCCACAGTTCAGAAGAAGCTGGAGTATGAAACCAAACAGCGATAGTGAGCCCCTCCCCCCTCACGAGCCCAGAATCTATTCTGCTTGCAAACTCACGTACTGGGAACAAGTGTGAAGACAAGACAACGTTTAGGCATGCCATCATTTGATTGGCTGAAAGGGTGGGGCTAGTAAACATTTTTCCAGTGCATACAATCCTTTTTTCTTGGTGTGTGTATGTGGGGGGGGCGAGAGGTGGTGGTGTTGTATGAATGAATTAATGGGGGAGTTGTTGTGACCCAACCTACATCCCTTACAAAGAAACAAAGTGGAGCGCACTCAGAACACAACACGAGGCAGCTCTCAAACTGAGAGACCAGATGACCGGTTTCTCTCTTCTTTGAAAGAATGAATGAATAAATAAATATTAGTTTTTCTTTAATTATTCATTCATTCATTCATTCATTCATTCCTTCTCTCTCTCTTTCTTTCTTTCTTTCTTTCTTTCTTTCTTTCTTTCTTTCTTTCTTTCTTTCTTTCTTTCTTTCTTTCTTTCTTTCTTTCTTTCTTTCTTTCTTTCTTTCTTTTACCATACCAGTCAGCCCTCTACAAAGGTCTGACAGCAGGCTTCTGTTGGCCCTTGCTTATATACAGAGCTCAGCAGGTGTGTCCAGTCAGTGCTGATTAGCGCTGGGAAGTCTGGGAGTTGGAGTTTTCAGGTCCAAGTGGGTTGTTTGGTTTTTATAGCTCGCCGCCTATAGGCCCCATACTGGCAGCCAACGGCATAGGCTGTGAGCACTTACAGGAGGAGGATCATCTCCGAGGTCATCGCTACAGAACTGTGGACACCACCTACATGACAATAAGTTGTTCAGTGGGACCTGTTAGACAGAAGGCCTCCAAACACCAACAAACTACAGTTTGCCACTCGCTGCTGGGAACTTTCAGTGGGACCGGTTTTCATGTGTGGTCAGGTGCAACTTTACAGGCTCACTGTCACAAACACCAAAGGCAGACGAGTACCTCGTCCACACTGAGAAGTAAGGAGGTGGGTTTTTGATGCTGTGAGGCTATTTTTCCTCCCATGACCCTGAGCAAAACAAAAACATCAGCCAGGAAGCTTAAACTGGGCTTGCTGGGGTCCAAAGCCAAGCTCACCGGATCACAGAATCACGAACCTGTGGGAGGAGATGAAGAAGGTAGCGTCAAGAAGGGCGGAACTTCGGAATCTGGGAAGATTTTGTATAGAGGAATGTTCTCAGATCTCTAGCCATGTGACACTTTAAAAAGGATCTGGACAAGGTTTAAAGTCAGCCAGCGTGTTTAAGGTGGTAGTACCTTCAGGCTCCTGCAGATGGTGCTGAATGAGAATCACCTGGCTTTAAATCCCTGTGGGGTGTGAGTGACGGGATCCATAGATTGGGAAGAGGTGCTACAGTGCAGGGAATGTCTCGTTCCATGTGTGGAAAATGGCTCCAGAGCAGATGTAATGATTGGCTAAAAGGAGGGACTGCATGTGGGCGTGGCCAAAGGCCATAGTGTGAAGGAAGTAGCTGAATCTGCAGGTGTATGGAAGCGTACGGTCATACGGGTCTACCAGCAGTGAATACAATCCCAGCCTACAGGGAATTCTCCTCGGAACTGTGCCAGGGAAGGCCTCCACCAAATCTGGACCAACTGACCAGTTCTTTTGATGTGAGAGAGTCTGAATCCAGAACCTTGTCCAGTCACAAGGGACCAATATTTTAGATGTGATGGACCGGCAGCCTGTCCAGGGTGTTTCCTGCGTTCCGCCCAGTGAACACCATCTTACTGACCCAGGGAGATAAGCCATGGAGATGAAGACTGGAAGCCTTCTAGGATTATGCATACATTTATTTTTTCCCAAGTATGCTAATTTAGCAAATTAACACCATGCAGAAGTGTACTTCTTGTGTACTTCCTGTGTACTTCCTGTAGAGAATGTGTACTAACAAACCATGCAGTCTGACCAGGGGTGTGTAGACCTTTGCATAAGACTGTAATCTGCCATAGAAATACTGACTGTTTCAAATTTTCCCAGTTCATTAGCACACCGGTGGTCCCGCTGAGGTGAACCTCAACTTCAATCAACAAGCAGCATTAACCTCCGGTAGCTTCATTCAGTAAGGCCAAAGTTCCTACTCCTTGGGTTGAATTAATCACTTCCGGCCCTCAAACTTTGTAACTTTTAGTTCAAGATCTCAGAATTAGATCGTCGTCAAGCCCAGCGGTTACAAAAGCGGGTCATGGCACAGTGCTTGATCACACACGGTTCAGAAATAAGAAACACTAATTGCACCAATGCAAAGATTCCAAGCGGTGAGGGGGGACGCCCCCCGCCGTTTAAATGCATTAGCGTTAGCCCGCACTTTGAATGAAGAAAGCGAGGAGGGGGGGGGATCCAAGATGGATCCGTACCTATTCCCATTGGCAGAGGGTCTGAGGAGAGCGGTCCCCGAGGGGGCCTCGACTCCTCTGCCATAAGCAGCCTGAATATGCATTAATGAATTCCATTGAAATGCAAAGTCTAGTAGCAGCCATTTGTTTCCGAAAAGCTCTTAGGGAAATATGGATTAGAAAGGGGAGCGATACATTATGTGTTTTTAAATAGCTTTTGAGACATATTTTTTTCCACCCCTTCTTCCAGCTCTCGCTCACTGCTCCCCTCTCTCTCCTCTCTCTTGACCGAGAAAACCTGCTGTGGTTTCAATATGCATGAACCCCCTTTCATGTTGGGCACTCGCTCCTCTTTGTCTGGCCCTGCAGGTGGCGCGGAGAGGTCAGTCCACTGGCTGGCACAGAGCACACGCGCAGCTCCACATGTTTAAGGAGGCCCTAACAAAGCCCGGGCGCTGAGCGAAGCCACTGCGGGCACGTCATGCATATTTACCGCGCCGGGGAAGGCCCGGATTAGTTAACAGCAATCCAGGGTGAGGGCCCGAGCGGGCGCAAACGCATTCGGGAGTGTGGCTCCAAAAATAACCGCAAATGGATCTAATTAAGAGTTAGGAGCAGTTCACGCTTAGCGGGACCGTGTTCCAGACAGCAGGACTGGGATGGTTTAAAAAGGGCCTAAATTGCCAGGGCCTGTAATTTCTCATCCTCACAGCTACATACCATACAACCATACAAGTAGCTTCACTGTACAATGAAATTCTTACTCTGCACTTGCTCCTGGACTACAGGTGCTAAAAATTACTAACACTAACTATTAGTATAAATACTAAGTACTAAATAAGAGAAATACTTGAGGGAGGAAAAATAGATATGTATGTATAAAAATAAAAGAAATGTTTAATTATAAGACTGAAAGTTATAGAAACAGAACGTATGTACAGTATTAGTGCTAATAAGTAACAGATCTGTGCAACAGCAGCCAAATATAGACTCAGGTATTGTTATTACGTCTACATGTGTCATATACACCATCTGTGCAGTTAAACAGTCAGTAATAATCTGGTGGTCAGTCTGTGCAGTTAAGCAGTCTGTAGTGTTCTGGTGGTCAGTCTGTGCAGTTAAGCAGTATGTAATGTTCTGGTGGTCAGTCTGTGCAGTTAAGAGATCTGTAATATTCTGGTGGTCAGTCTGTGCAGTTAAGCAGTCTGTAATGTTCTGGTGGTCAGTCTGTGTAGTTAAGCAGTCTGTAATGTTCTGGTGGTCAGTCTGTGCAGTTAAGCAGTCTGTAATGTTCTGGTGGTCAGTCTGTGCAGTTAAGCGGTCTAAAATGTTCTGGTGGTCAGTCTGTGTGGTTAGGCAGCCTGTAATGTTCTGGTCAGTCTGTGTAGTTAAGCAGTCTGTAATGTTTTGGTGGTCAGTCTATGTAGTTAAGCAGTCTGTAATGTTCTGGTGGTCAGTCTGTGCAGTTAAGCAGTCTGTAATGTTCTGGTGGTCAGTCTGTGCAGTTAAGCAGTCTGTAATGCTCTGGTGGTCAGTCTGTGCAGTTAAGCAGTCTAATGTTCTGGTGGTCAGTCTGTGTAGTTAAGCAGTCTGTAATGTCCTGGTGGTCAGTCTGGGCAGTTAAGCAGTCTGTAATGTTCTGGTGGCCAGTCTGTGCAGTTAAGCGGTCTGTAATGTTCTGGTGGTCAGTCTGTGTGGTTAAGCAGCCTGTAATGTTCTGGTGGTCAGTCTGTGCAGTTAAGCAGTCTGTAATGTTCTGGTCAGTCTGTGTAGTTAAGCAGTCTGTAATGTTCTGGTGGTCAGTCTGTGCAATTAAGCGGTCTGTAATGCTCTGGTGGTTAGTCTGTGCAGTTAAGCGGTCTGTACTGTTTTGGTTGTCAGTCTGTGCAGTTAAGCAGTCTGTAATGCTCTGGTGGTCAGTCTGTGCAGTTAAGCAGTCTGTAATGCTCTGTTGGTCAGTCTGTGCAGTTAAGCAGTCTGTAATGTTCTGGTGGTCAGTCTGGGCAGTTAAGCAGTCTGTAATGTTCTGGTGGTCAGTCTGTGTAGTTAAGCAGTCTGTAATGTTCTGGTGGTCAGTCTGTGTGGTTAAGCAGCCTGTAATGTTCTGGTCAGTCTGTGTAGTTAAGCAGTCTGTAATGTTTTGGTGGTCAGTCTATGTAGTTAAGCAGTCTGTAATGTTCTGGTGGTCAGTCTGTGCAGTTAAGCAGTGTGTAATGTTCTGGTGGTCAGTCTGTGCAGTTTAGCAGTCTGTAATGCTCTGGTGGTCAGTCTGTGCAGTTAAGCAGTCTGTAATGTTCTGGTGGTCAGTCTGTGTAGTAAAGCAGTCTGTAATGTTCTGGTCAGTCTGTGTAGTTAAGCAGTCTGTAATGTTCTGGTGGTCAGTCTGTGTAGTTAAGCAGTCTGTAATGTTCTGGTGGTCAGTCTGTGCAATTAAGTGGTCTGTAATGCTCTGGTGGTCAGTCTGTGCAGTTAAGCAGTCTGTAATGTTTTGGTTGTCAGTCTGTGCAGTTAAGCAGTCTGTGATGCTCTGGTGGTCAGTCTGTGCAGTTAAGCAGTCTGTAATGCTCTGGTGGTCAGTCTGGGCAGTTAAGCAGTCTGTAATGTTTTAGTTGTCAGTCTGTGCAGTTAAGCAGTCTGTAATGTTCTGGTGGTCAGTCTGGGCAGTTAAGCAGTCTGTAATGTTCTGGTGGTCAGTCTGTGCAGTTAAGCGGTCTGTAATGTTCTGGTGGTCAGTCTGTGCAGTTAAGCAGTCTGTAATGCTCTGGTGGTCAGTCTGTGTAGATAAGCAGTCTGTAATGCTCTGGTGGTCGGAACTTTTGACTGGTAGTGTATGACCCAAATTTCACCTCTGTTTGAGAATGACATGGTCTCTGCAGTCATGTGAGCATGTGTGAGTTTCCAAGCAGGTATGTGTGCCCTGATGGGATCAATGTTGGCGCTCTCCTTACACACATACTCCTAACATACATGCCAAGAAGTGCCAGTCTCTGTATCTTATCTTTACCTTAGCTTATCTCTGTGGAGGCAGGGCAGTCCTTCACACTGGCGGAGGCTGGTGGTGTGACATCAGATGCTGTGTTAAAGCTTACAGCACGAGCTTAATTAAACAGCATCTCTCTCTCTCTCTCTCTCTCTCTCTCTCTCTCTCTCTCTCTCTCTCTCTCTCTCTCTCTCTCTCTCTCTCTCTCTCTCTCTCTCTCTCTCTCTCTCCCCCCCCACCCTCTGTTACAGGGGTCCTTAATGAAGCAGTCTCCTCCATCGATCCCGCTGATGGTAGGGTCTCTCTCCTCTGCTGGGCTGGCTGGCAGCCATTTGGCTTCGCTCCGTCAGCTCCGCGCGCCTAATTAGCTCTGTTGTTCTTTTGCCTCCCTGAGATTTCCTCTCTGTTTCAAGTTCAGCAGGAAAAAAAGGAAAGATGAGAGCACGGCTGTTTTAGGTCCAGCTCCTCCAGATGACGCACCCCACTGCTGCCACTCCTGAAGACGGGCATGTTTGACCCAAGCTTGACCCCAGATTTGTCCCCTCAGTTAACCTCTCGGTTAAAGCAGTGACCTGCAGGTTTGGCTGAACTAAGTGGATCACCTCAATCTCCAGAACGTAGGTGTATCTGTATGTACTGCTTAAAGAAACGGAGGAAGACCTCCTCAGTCTGTAAGCAGTTCATCTAATGCCTCTCGGTGGTCTTCACATACACTACCCCCGCCCCCAACTGGATGTAGCTGGTGATCTTATAGACTCTACAGTGGTACACCGAGCAGCTCCACCTGCTGAGAGTCTGAACCAGTCCATATCCTGATCCACCACATCTACTCCTGATGTACACAGTATGATCCTCCTCCATATCTCCACCTCTAATATATATTTAGTGGTGTAGAAACTTTGATCTCTTTTTCTGCACAGTGTAAAAGCTCTAGTTCTCCTTTCAGGTTAGTGAATATTCATGATGGACCGACCAATAGAATCGCTCCAAACCTGCTTAGTAATAAACCTTGTTCTATCAGCTCCACTGCAGGGTAAGAAAGCTGCTCCATCCTCCTGTACAGCTCCACTCTGGAGGGTTTAAGGTGGACTGGATAATTCCACTCTGGAGGGTTTTAAGGAGTCCTAGTTTATAGTTTGATGTCTTCTATAATATTATTATAGGGAGAACCTGTGATAAGGAGCCGTCTTTAGACTTTTGACTGTGTGTGTGTGTGTGTGTGTGTGTGTGTGTGTGTGTGTGTGTGTGCGTGGACGTTTGGGAGTGTGTGTGTGTGTGTGTGTGAAGAGTCTTGATTACACCTCTTCCACCGAATCCAGCACTGCCTCAGGCTGGGGAGGACCCTGCTCAGATAACTCCGTTGAGAATCGTCCCACCTTAAATCATCACTCAAAATTAAAACAATAAGACAGATTAATTAAGAGAGAAGCTGCAGAAGCCCCCTTTGAAAGAGTGTTGATTCTAAACTTCCAGACGTGTGGGGAGGTGCTCAGATAAACTCCAGGCGTCCCAACGTAAACACATTCACTGTTGAAGCATCTGGCAGCCCTTAAGAGAGAAGCTGCAGAAGCCCACTTTGAAAACAGACGTAGTGTGTCTAAAACCACCTCTGAGTGAAACACTGTTCCCTGCAGCCAGCGATTGATCCCCCCGCCCCCCTTCCCCACTGTGGATGTTCCAGCAGTGATCCCCCCGCCCCCCTCGCACACCCCCCACCCCTCCCGCCTCCCTCCCAATAACCAGAAATGGTGACGAGAAAATATGCAGGGTTACCTCAGATCAGACAAATTGCAGCCGAGCTGTCCTCGGAGCTTCGTTCACACCCTCCGAGCCAATTTAGCATCTGGAGAGCAGCCTAATAGCCAGATATACAATTATACGCTGGACTGAGCGCTAACCAATAGAGTCGAATGGCGTGCTATGTATGTATTCAAATTCCTGGAGATATCTCCATATGTGGGCAAAATGAGAGGCGGACCGGCTGTGGAAGGATAAACAGGCGGCCCGGAGTCTGGCACTCCAGGATACATGGCGAGCTACGCTAAGGCCACGGCTTTATTCAACTTAATTTTAGTCGGATGTAACTCGGAATATTTTACCTTTATTGGCGGAGCGGTTCTCTTTTCCAGGCGCATCAGTGTCACAGAGCGCTCTGCAATGAACAATCCCAATCCCGTCTCCAAGAAATGTTCCTTAAGTAAGCGTAAGACTAGACGGCTGGAGATTTCAGGCCAGGAGGCTGCACATGTTTGATCAGGAGGCCCAATAATTCTGACAGGAATGCCACACGTCCCACCAGACAGAGCAATCCTAAGTCTGCCCACTGCAGGAGGTCCTCTCGCCCCCACAGGACATCTACCACTACAGGGTCCTCAGGACGGCCCACAAGATCATCGAGGACAAAACCCATCCAGACTGACCACCAGAACATTACAGACTGCTTAACTACACAGACTGACCACCAGAACATTACAGACTGCTTAACTGCCCAGACTGACCACCAGAACATTACAGACTGCTTAACTACACAGACTGACAACCAGGACATTACAGACTGCTTATCTCCACAGACTGACCACCAGAACATTACAGACTGCTTAACTACACAGGCTGACACCACAACATTACAGACTGCCTAACTGCACAGACTGACCACCAGGATATTACAGACTGAGTTACTGCACAGGCTGACACCACAACATTACAGACTGCCTAACTGCACAGGCTGACCACCAGGACATTACAGACTGCTTATCTCCACAGACTGACCACCACAACATTACAGACAGCTTAACTGAACATTCTGACCTCCAGAACATTACAGACTGCTTAACTGCACAGACTAACCACAAGAACATTACAGACTGCTTATCTGCACAGGCTGACACCACAACATTACAGACTGCTTACCTACACAGGCTGACACAACAACATTACAGACTGCTTAACTGCACGGACTAACCACGAGAACATTACAGACTGCTTAACTGCACAGACTGACCACCAGGATATTACAGACTGCTTAACTGCACAGGCTGACACCACAACATTACAGACTGCTTAACTACACAGGCTGACACAACAACATTACAGACTGCTTAACTGCACAGGCTGACACCAGAACATTACAGACTGCTTAACTGCACAGACTGAGCACCAGGACATTACAGACTGATTAACTACACAGGCTGACCACCAGGACATTACAGACTGCTTAACTGCACAGACTGACCACCAGGACATTACAGACTGATTAACTACACAGGCTGACCACCAGGACATTACAGACTGCTTATCTCCACAGACTGACCACCACAGCATTACAGACAGATTAACTGAACATTCTGACCTCCAGAACATTACAGACTGCTTAACTGCACAGGCTGACACCACAACATTACAGACTGCTTAACTACACAGGCTGACACCACAACATTACAGACTGCTTAACTACACAGGCTGACACAACAACATTACAGACTGCCTAAATGCACGGACTAACCACGAGAACATTACAGACTGCTTAACTGCACAGGCTGACAACAAGAACATAGCAGTTATACTGCATACTGTACATACGTACTGCCTAGGGTGGCCACAGGTCCGGTTTTAGGCTGGATCTAGTCCTCTGTCCGGTGCAGTACCTGGTCGGACGCCTATTAGTCTTCTTTTTGGGGTGAACTAATTTAAATATTCATTCACCAACAATATTATGTGTGCCATTGGCTAACATCCGTATCAAAAGACATGCCTTGCATTACATTGGTTTAAGAATGTCATGTGACTCACCTACTGGCTACCCACTGGTCAGCACTCTAAATGCTAGTCAGTCAGTAATCTCCCGTCTGTCAGTCTGTCGGGAGTCAGTAATCTCCCGTCTGACTCACGAATGTCATCCATTCCGCCCAGTCAGGTGAATAAAGCATTGTGTGAGTTGTACAGGTTCGGATTATTAGATCAGATGCTTCCGTACTGAGTACTGGGAGGTGTGCAGAGTACGAATGTCACTGTACAGTGCAGCCGCATGTTCTCTCTGTGTATATGACAATAAGCTTAGGAATCTTGACTCAAAGGGGCTCAGCTCAGGCTAATTAGCCTCCATGCTAAATTTATTAGCCCAAAACTGATACCTCAGCCGTCTGCAGAGACTTTTACAGGTGAGTTTGATCTATGGCCACCATGAAAGATATTACATTCCGATATAATAATCTCCTTTTGTTCCGTCTATTAATAATTTAATCTTCCCTTCCTCCCGTTTTCCCTCTATTTTCACCCGTCCTGTGAGCTCTTTGCAGGCTGTAGGCTGCACTGATGATGAGCTATCGCTGCCCTCTAGTGGCAAAGGGCGCGCACTGCAGTAATGACCTGTCCTAGCAGGCCTCGGCCTACCCTGACTCGCTGTATCCCGCTGGCTAGCGTCTGAAACGGCATGCTAGTTGGAATGCGACGTATGTAACGCCGCAATATGACTGTAAATGATATTTGCAGTGTTTCTGAACCCGGCTTCTTCAGAAGAACGACTCCAGGCCTTGTTAATGAACCCTCCCAGTGATCTTGCACGTCCGTCAACAGGAAAACAGCCCTCTGTTTCACCTCAAACAGCATCCTCGTATGGATGGGTCATGCCTATACGTTTACAAAATCACTCAATCATCTTCATGTCCGCCTCAGTGTGAGCGCGGAGTGCCGTTTCAGTGCGCCTGTCAGCGCTGACAGTCCGATAGAGAGCCGCCTCTAATCATAGCAGGGTGTCTCAACACAGCGCCACGCTAACACTCAGAGAATGACAACCTGTGCCAACATTTCACATTCTCCCGCCTTATCCCGACATCTCTCTCTCTCCCTCTCCCTCTCTCTCTCTCTCTGCGGCGCCTTCCAACCCTAAAATCCTCCTCTCGCTCTCCTGCTCTCCCTTGCATTGTTTTTTTCCCTTCCTTTCTTTCTCTCCACGCTTGTCTCCTGGCAGCAGGAGCGTTTCCGTCTCTTAGTGTCAATTAAAAGAGTGAACTATCTGCATTTGTCAACATATCATCTCCGGGCCCGCGTGACGCGCCGCTGATTTGTCGGCGATTCCTGACACGGCGGTCTCCCTCATTAGAGAGAGAGCGCGAGCCATCATGGCTGACATGATACTTACCAGCTGAAACCCCCCTCCACACACACACACACACACTCACACACCCCTCCCACCCCCGGCCTGTCAAGCATGTCACACGCCACAGTGTAACTCCGCATCTGCAGACACACGCACACACACACACGCACACACAGACACAGTGCAGGGTAGCAATACAGCACCACAGACTCTGTACAGCCTGTCCTCAGATTAACCTGGCTGTATACAAGCAACTGTGATTATCTCCAGTACAGAATTACATTCAGATAATTGCCCCGGGTTTGGGCAGGTTTGCTGGGTGATGTGTTATACCCTCCACTTTCCAAGGGTCCAGGACAGGTGCTCAGGTGTTGTAGCTCTATAGAAGCAGGTACATGGCCACACTGCCGGAGATCTTACCTGGAGATCTGTTTAATCTCCAGGTAAGATCTCCTTTTAAGGATACCCAGATAGAGAGCATATAGGGGTCCTTTGGCTCTGATTGGGTCGGCACCCCAGCTGCCAACCCGATCAGGTCCACCCTCAGACCCCCCAGATAAGTATTGTCCTGCAGCATGTCCTGTAAAACAGTGCTTTGTTGGTCCAACCTTAAAGTAGTTATTAGGCCATTAAAGACTAGTTGGGAGTAGAACACCATCCGGGTATCTCCAGTACACCACATAGACAGCCCCCCCTACACTAGAACGTCTGATTGGAGTAGAACACCATCCGGGTATCTCCAGTACACCATAAGGATAATGTGGTCACATACTACATACTATTTTAGGTGGATTTCGTATGTGAGTAGTATGTACTACACAATTTCTAATACAGCCAGAGAGTTTCTAAGAAGAGAGCGAACATCAAGCTCATTCTGTTTGTGTCTTGAAGTGTTTTGAATTTGTTTTAAAGTATCGCAGTATAGCTGTGAGATTGAGAATAGATTTGAGTATAGCTGTGAGTGTGAGAATAGCTGTGAGAGTGAGTATGGCTGTGAGTGTGAGTTTGGCTGTGAGTGTGAGAATAGCTGTGAGAGTGAGTATAGCTGTGAGTGTGAGTATAGCTGTGAGTGTGAGTATAGCTGGGACAGTGAGTATAGCTGTGAGAGTGAGTATAGCTGTGAGAGTGAGTATAGCTGTGAGTGTGAGTATAGCTGTGAGTGTGAGTATAGCTGTGAGAGTGAGTATAGCTGTGAGTGTGAGTATAGCTGTGAGTGTGAGTATAGCTGTGAGTGTGAGTATAGCTGTGAGTGTGAGTTTTCCTGTGAGTGTGAGTATAGCTGTGAGAGTGAGTATGGCTGTGAGGGTGAGTATAGCTGTGAGTGTTAGTATAGCTGTGAGTGTGAGTTTGGCGGTGAGTGTGAGTATAGCTGTGAGAGTGAGTATAGCAGTGAGAGTGAGTATAGCTGTGAGTGTGATTACAGCTAGGACAGTGAGTATAGCTGTGAGTGTGAGTATAGCTGGGCCAGTGAGTATGGCTGTGAGTGTGAGTATAGCTGTGAGAGTGAGTATAGCTGTGAGAGTGAGTATAGATGTGAGTGTGAGTATAGCTGTGAGAGTGAATATAGCTGTGAGTGTGAGCATAGCTGGGACAGTGAGTATAGCTGTGAGAGTGAGTATAGCTGTGAGAGTGAGTATATCTGGGAGTGTGAGTTTGGCTGTGAGAGTGAGTATAGCTGTGAGTGTGAGTATAGCTGTGAGTGTGAGTATAGCTGTGAGAGTGAGTATAGCGGTGAGAGTGAGTATAGCGGTGAGAGTGAGAATAGCTGTGAGAGTGAGTATAGCTGTGAGTGTGAGTTTGGCTGTAAGTGTGAGTATAGCTGTGAGAGTGAGTATAGCTGTGAGAGTGAGTATAGCTGTGAGTGTGAGTATAGCTGTGAGAATAAGTATAGTTGTGAGTGTGAGTATAGCTGTGAGAGAGAGTATAGCTGTGAGTGTGAGTATAGCTGTAAGAGTGAGTATGGCTGTGAGTGTGAGTATAGCTGTAAGAGTGAGTATGGCTGTGAGTGTGAGTATAGCTGTAAGAGTGAGTATGGCTGTGAGAGTGAGAATAGCTGTAAGAATGAGTATAGCTGTGAGAGTGAGTATAGCTGTGAGAATGAGTATAGCTGTGAGTGTGAGTATAGCTGTGAGAATAAGTATAGTTGTGAGAGTGAGTATAGCTGTGAGAGTGAGTATAGCCGTGAGTGTGATTACAGCTAAGACAGTGAGTATAGCTTTGAGTGTTAGTATAGCTTGGCCAGTGAGTATAGCTGTGAGAGTGAGTATAGCTGTGAGTGTGAGTATAGCTGTGAGAGTGAGTATAGCTGTGAGAGTGAGTATAGCCGGGACAGTGAGTATAGCTGTGAGAGTGAGTATAGCTGTGTGAGTATAGCTGTGAGAGTGCGTATAGCCGTAAGAGTGAGTTTAGCCGTGAGAAAGAGTATAGTCGTGAGGGTAAGTATAGCTGTGAGAGTGAGTATAGCTGGGAGAGTGTTTATAGCCAGGAGAGTGGGTATAGCTGTGAGAGTGAGTATAGCTGTGAGAGTGAGTATAGCTGTGAGTGTGAGTATAGCTGGGACAGTGACTATAGCTGTGAGTGTGAGTATAGCCGGGACAGTGAGTATAGCTGTGAGTCTGAGTATAGCCGGAAGAGTGAGTACAGCTGTGAGTGTAAGTATAGCCAGGACAGTGAATATAGCTGTGAGTGTGAGTATAGCTGTGAGAGTGAGTATGGCTGTGAGAGTATAGCTGTGAGAGTGAGTATAGACTGTACATTGAGTATAGCTGTGAGCGTGAGTATAGCTGTGAGTGTGAGAATAGCTGTGAGCGTGAGAATAGCTGTGAGTGAGCATAAAGCTATAAGTGTGAGTACAGCTGTGAGAGTGAGTATAGCTGTAAGAATGAGTATAGCTGTGAGTGTGAGTATAGCTGTGAGAATGAGTAGAGCTGTGATTGTGAGTATAGCTGTGAGAATAAGCATAGTTGTGATTGTGAGTATAGTTTTGAGAGAGAGTATAGCTGTGAGAGTGAGTATGGCTGTGAGAGTGAGTATAGCTGTAAGAATGAGTATAGCTGTGAGTGTGAGTATAGCTGTGAGTGTGAGTATAGCTGTGAGAATGAGTATAGCTGTGAGTGTGAGTATAGCTGTGAGAATAAGTATAGTTGTGAGTGTGAGTATAGCTGTGAGAGAGAGTATAGCTGTGAGTGTGAGTATAGTTGTGAGAGTGAGTATGGCTGTGAGAGTGAGTATAGCTGTGAGTGTTAGTATAGCTGTGAGTGTGAGTTTGGCTGTTAGTGTGAGTATAGCCGTGAGTGTGATTACAGCTAGGACAGTGAGTATAGCTTTGAGTGTGAGTATAGCTGGGCAAGTGAGTATGGCTGTGAGTGTGAGTATAGCTGTGAGAGTGAGCATAGCCGGGACAGTGAGTATAGCTGTGAGAGTGAGTATAGCTGTGTGAGTATAGCTGTGAGAGTGCGTAAAGCCGTAAGAGTGAGTATAGCCGTGAGAGTGAGTATAGTCGTTAGGGTGAGTATAGCTGGGAGAGTGTTTATAGCCAGGAGAGTGGGTATAGCTGTAAGAGTGAGTATAGCTGTGAGTGTGAGTATAGCTGGGACAGTGACTATAGCTGTGAGTGTGAGTATAGCCGGGACAGTGAGTATAGCTGTGAGTTTGAGTATAGCCGGAAGAGTGAGTACAGCTGTGAGAGTAAGTATAACCAGGACA